>BQMJ01000036.1:0-222085 GCA_025991245.1 Galdieria partita
TAATAAACCCTAATAAACCCTAATAAACCCTAATAAACCCTAATAAACCCTAATAACCCTAATAAACCCTAATAAACCCTAATAAACCCTAATAAACCCTAATAAACCCTAATAAACCCTAAATAAACCCTAAATAAACCCTAAATAAACCCTAATAAACCCTAAATAAACCCTAATAAACCCTAATAAACCCTAATAAACCCTAATAAACCCTAATAAACCCTAATAAACCCTAATAAACCCTAAATAAACCCTAATAAACCCTAATAAACCCTAATAAACCCTAATAAACCCTAATAAACCCTAATAAACCCTAAATAAACCCTAATAAACCCTAATAAACCCTAATAAACCCTAATAAACCCTAATAAACCCTAAATAAACCCTAATAAACCCTAGTAAACCCTAATAGTAAACCACAAGTAGACCCAAATAATAATCCCTCCGTAAAACCTGAATAAGAAAGAAAAATGCCAACTTCCTCCTGCCGGCCTACACATATTTTACAATTTACTGCATTTTTTTCTCTTAATTGCATTTCATACGAAAGTCCCTTAATTGTTTTTAGCCTCTTACTTTTGTTTGTTTTCTAGTATAATGAGTCACAAATTTTACTGAGTGTTTTTTGGCGTCCTGGCGACTTTTCTTGTGTTATATTTTTCTCTTACATTTGTATTTGAGGTATATTGCATAAATACTTGGAAGCGAATAGAGAAAGTTTATATTTTGCTTTCAACTGGTGATTGTCCTTCTTTTGTTGAGGCCTTTTTTTTACCAAATAATAATCCCTCAGTAAAACTTGAATAAGAAAGAAAAATGCCCACTCCCTTCTGCCAGCCTACACATATTTTACAATTTACTGCATTTTTTTTCTTAATTGCATTTCAAACGAAAGTTTCTTAATTCTATCAAGCCTCTTCGTTTGCCTTTAGTCTAGTATAATTGGTCGCAAATTTTACTGAGTGTTTGGTGGCGTTTTGGAAACTGTTTTTGTGGGTTATTCTTCCATTATATTTGTATTTGAGATATATTGCATGAATATTGTGAAACGAGAAGAAAAATTTTTCATTTTGCTTTTAATTTATGATTGTCCTTCATTTGTTTTTAGGCATTTTTATGTCGTGCTGTGTTGGTTTAAAATTTGAAGCTGTTTGTTTGATCGAAAATTTTTTTTGGGATGATTGTTGCCTTGAAACTCTCGTTTTTCATTGATTTTGTTGCGGAGCCATTTACAAAAGCTTCCTTTTGTTGTTTTTTACTTACTCTTGTGAAGCTGTATTCATTGGGTGAAGGATCCTTTTGCTTTATTCTGATGGATGAATGTTCCTTTTTCTATCCTGTTAGTTTCTTTCTATAGTATGTGACTTTTGTTAGAAACTGTAATAAAATTTAAAAAAAATTAATGAACCCTGAAATAAAATTCCTATTGTCCTGTTCCAGGTCATTTGCATTCGAAATTTAACAGGTTTTTGGAAATCTCAATGCATTGGAAAAACAAAACGAATTGGCTCTATCAAGACCTTTACTTTCGCTTTTAGTTTCGTAAAAGTAATTAATTCTCAAACTGTGCTACTTGTTTTGCCAACGATCATATGACCTGCCTTGTGTGCTATTTCTGCGTATGTTTGTATTTGTTGTTTACTAAGGGTATTTAGGTAAAATTTTAGGATGCTATTTTTAATTCAAAGCCCTTTTGAGTTAAGGAATTTCTCTGTTGCTTTGCAATAATTCGAAATTTTGAGCTGTTTAGAAATTGTGAGCATTTTTCTTAATGGTAGCTTTTTTTAGTGTTAGCGTCATTAACTTCGTTCTTGATTGAAACAGTTGCACAGTAAGTTAATAGCTTTTTCTCATATTATGATACTTTGCTTTGTGTAGTATTTGTGCCGAATCTATTTGATGAAAATCCTTTTCGTTTCTGATATTGGATTAATTTACCTAGAATCGCCCAGTAAATATATTCCATTAGTATTTGAACTTTTAGGTAAATATGCATATTTAACTTGAAATTCTACCCGAATAAAGGCTAATAAAACCAAAATGAGGAAAAATACTTATTGCTTTCAGCCAGGACATACCTAGCTTCTCAATTCACTGAGCTCTAGTAGTCTCAAAGTAGGAGTGGGCAGAGTGACTTGTTTATGTCCTTTCTTATTTATGTTTTTTTGCCAAAGAATAGTTACATATTGTTTTATTTTTTATGCTTGCTGTGCTACTGACCAAGTTTGGTTTCCTGTCAGCTACATTTTGTTTAAACTCTTTTTGGATTGAAAACTGGAGTTAGTTTTTTACATTCCTTCTTTAGTTCAAATTTTATTAAGAATGCACAATTTTTTCTGCTACTTTTGTGTCGTTTTGAGATTCCAGGTTGTTCGTTCAAATGGTACCTTTCTAGTGACGTTAGGCTAAAGTGCAAGCAATGTACGCGAACAAGTCGTCGCAAAATTAGAACAATCTGCCACTATGTAACATTTTCATTTCTTTTTACTACTTTTCCTCCAATGAGAAAAAAACATTTTTTCTTCTGTATTTCTTTGTGATCTAGTTACTGAATTCCCTTTCATAAAAGGTACTGTATTTTTTTTTCTCTGTGAGCAGATTGCTGTAACTTTTTTACTTCGTTTCACAAGGTTGAGAAATATCTGCCTGACGAGGACAGATTCATGGTACAGATGATGTAAAGAACAAGTGGTACATAAAAATTTCTCAATATATTCTCAAGTTTTTATTTCTCTAAAGGTTTTTTCTATGGCTTTTTTCTAAAATTGGTTTTGGTATTGTTCCTTTAGTAAACCGTATAAAGAAAGTCCTAAACTGGTAATGCAAAATTGCCTATTCCCCTTTGATATGTTGCAGAAACTTCTCTTCAATACCGTTTTATAATGCCAATGCAATAGAACTGAGAATGAAATGCTGAAATCTTTTTTTCTAACTGTTGCCACAAGTTTTGGAATTTTTTTAAATTTTTTTGCCTTGGTGACATAGTAGCTTTTTCGTTGAATTTGTCTTTTCTTATAGGTACTACATTGTAGCGATGATGTTCTTTGTTTATTGATTTTTCTTATTAAGGTCGCTGATGTCTTCAGTGCATACATAATAATAAGCTTTCAATATGGATAATTTCGAAACTTTTGTTTCAATGGTTTCGCCAAGATCTTCATGGTTGAACCTTACCTTATTAGAATCGTTTTTAGAAATTTGTCTTATGTAGCAAAATTCTAAGTATTGTTATTTGGTCATTTTACTGTATTCTACGGTGCAATGCTATTGAAAATTTAACCATTTGGTAAGTCGTTTCTGCTTTTTGATGGTCTTGAGACACTGCTTGCTTCATTCTTTGAGTAGCCTTACTTGAAATATAGTGTCGGTATACATATTTAGCAAAAAATAAACAGTGCTTATGCTATTCTTAGATTCTCGAAAGCAACACCTTGTGTTTTGGTAAATTTTTTGTACCGCCTTGTATCTATTCTCTACACTGTCAAATTCTGAATCTCTTTCTCGGCTTTTCAGTGTGCACTCTTATGTCACAGATTTTTGTTCAATTGTTACTTTTTTAGAATGAATGAGCTAGAAGATTCAATTGTCGTTTAGACTTTTTGTTCACATTTTAGAAAGTTCACTTGTTTGATCATTTCTCTTCTAGTACTACTGTCTGTTTTTCTTTTGTGTTTTATGTCCTATAACCCTTGAATGTGTAATGAAGTTTTCCTAGGTTCTATTTCACATATGCAAAGACTGTTCGAGGTGAGAATATATTGATTTTTTCTATATGAAATTTGTTCTACTTTTCTTTTTACTAAATTTCGCATTGCCACCTATTGCTTACTCCTGAGAACAACTAGAAGTACTGATGCCATAAAGGACAAATAATGTATCGAAATTCTATAATTTTTTCACTTGGGTCGACCTCCCTAAATTCTCCCTTTTTGTCATAGACTCTATTCGAGACGATATTTTTATTGCTCTTCTAATGAACCGTAGATCATTTTAGAAAAACAGTTAGACTGTTTTTTTTGAAAAGACACGAATTTTCATTTTTTTTCTAAAAAGCATGTGTTTTTCTCAATTCACTAGATCGTCGTAAAAGAATCTAATAGAGTATAAAATTAAGTGGTTTAGATTTGGTCACAATACTTGTGAAATTGTGTCAAGATTCTTGAAGATTTTTGTGATTTTGCCAATTTATCTCGAGTGACAAAGAATTCGTCCTTTGAAATTTTTGGAATCACCCCCCACAGTTGTATTTGTATTGTATGTAAGCGATATCGAATTGTTCCATTTGTTTCACTTTTATTGAAGTTTTTATTTTGGGGGGGGGGGGGAGCTGAGCAATTTGGTTATGAATTTGATATATTGCGAAATCTAAATTTAGTAACTTTTACAGTTAACTATTGCATGGCTTGTTTCACTATAGTCGTTTTCGATATTGAAAAGCGACAGTTTTTCGAAAAGTAGAATCTTGCAACTGTTAGTTGCTACTATGTGGTATCTTTTATCGGAAACCTTCTTTTAAAAAGTTGTTTTGCTTTCTTATGGTAACTGGATCCACTGTGTTCTATTTTATGATTATCGGTATAATATTATACACGAATTGTACTGTTGATATATATAAGGAATATGAAGCATGCCAAGCTTTTGCCACTAAAAAGCCTCAAATGAATTAAACCGCTAGCAATCTAGCCACAAAAATTCAATGTAGGCTTATAGCAACTTGGATATTATATGCTTTATGTCAGTTTGACTATGCTTTGAATAACAGCTTGTATTGAAACATATCTCTCAAAAGCACTTTTCCTCCATGAGTTTGTAGCATTTTGATTCTTGTTCTTTGAAATCATCCTGTTGTTTTTGTTTTTCTAATTAAATATATAAAATTTCTTTTGAGTATTTAAGTTTACAAAAGTACTGAATTGTTTTCGACGAAGGATATAGTAGATTTTTCGTTGAACATGCATTTTGGACACCTCTTCTTACTATCTTTTTCGTTATCGATCAATGTCCGTTGAAGAAAACAATCAGAGATATACTTATTCAATAAAGACAAGTAGTATATGAGAATTCTTCAACTTTCTAGAGATTCTATTTCTCTGGTTGTCTTTCTTTTCTCTATGGGTTATTTTCAAAATCGATATCTTTATCGTTCATTTATTAGTCTATAAGTGCACGAAAGAAAGAAAAGTTACAAAGGTCCAATAAAAAAAGAATTGTCTAGTGTCCCCTGACATACATCATGCGTTTTCCTTCAATGAATTATGTTCTCTTGAAACCAATGTTATAAAGCAAAGAATTATTTAATAATTCACATATTTTGACTTACCTTGTTGCTTTCATATTCAGTAGTTTCGAAGTTTTTTTTGCTTGTTGATCCATTCGTGTCAATTCATCTTCACCTATGAAATCTTCATCCTCTAAAATACTAGTGCACTTGTACCGCTTTTGACTGATCATAAATTTTCTCTAGTACTTGTTTTTGGGAAACGTTCTCATTGGTTTGGAGCTAACATAATTCATTATTTACTTGAAATCTTGCAAAACTAAATTGGCTTCGCTTTCCGTCTTTTGCAACAGGACTATTTACCATCTACTGTATCAGAGTCTTTCTCGTTTCGCTGACAGTGGTTTGAAGAGTACAACCTTGTTTCGCCCTATTCTTTTCCTTATGTTGTCCTATCTATCGCTTAGAAATTTGGCAAAACAGGGTTTTATTTTCTTATGATCATTGTATACTACTTATTTCATTCTGTGAGTATCTTTGTATACTATAATGCTACTTTGCTGATGATATACATGTTGAACCAAAAGTAAGCCATACCATACATATGCCATAAAAAGGGGCTTTCAATTGAAAGAAGCAGTTAACAATGACAACATTAATATTCCATAATGTCTGCTGTTCTTCATCTTTCTTGTTGCTTTATGTCTACCTGGTCTATACTTTGAGCAATAACTATTAGAAGATTATATCACTGTGTGGCATCTTTCCTTATTGGTCATATTGTACTTTCACTCTTTTTCTCTACAATCAATTTGTTCTTCTTTGTTTTCTTAGCTTTAAATACTTTTTTAGTCTTTTAGTGTGCATTGCATAATATTTTGGCTTCTTCCTAGCTCTTTTCTCTAGAATTTTCTGTTTAAAACTCTTTGTTTGGGAAGTCCTCCAATCGAAATTCTATTTCTTCCATTATTACCATAAGAAATTTCAATGCGTTTTGCTTTTCATACTTATCTAGCGTTTAAATCGGTACTTGGCGAATAGAAATAAAATGAATGCCTTCTACTGAGGTACATATTCATTTCTACGTTTTAATAGGGAGCAAGAGCAAGGTTGATACTAGCAGTCTTTGTTAACGGCTAAACTTGAGATACTGGGGTATTTGAGACACTGCAGGAGAAGCTCTACTTGTAAATATTCTAGTGTACTTGCAAACTGGCTCAAGAACTTCCAACTATGTCATGTATGCAAAAATGTACCATAGAGATTTTGAATCAATCGTTGGTCTTTCCTCAACTTTTCCAGAGGACAATGGAATATGAAAGAAGAGCGTGGTAAGTTCGATTCTTTTACTCCTCCATTTCTGTTGATTTCGACCACTACTTATTTTTATATTTACAAATAAATAGCACTCTAGCCATTTTTTAGACAGTTGGAGCTTACTCTTGGCTAATAGTGAAAAAGTTCATATGAAACAAGAAAACACAAATTAGTATATACAAACCAATTTCAACAACTTTTTTCCACAAATATCTGCTTTAAAAAAATTTCCAAAAAATTTTTCAATTTTGTCGAGAATTGGCGACGTAGAACAAAACACAGCCCATGAAAGCCAAAAGGCAATAGAGGAAAGTGAGGGGAAATGAATCAATGAACCCTCATGTGAACTCAAATAACTTCCTACTGGATTTCCCAACGAACCAGCTTGGATTCTAATTCTACCTAGTAAAATCTACAATGCAACAAGTTTTTCATTTGCAACACAATCTACTAAGATTCTATATATTATTGGCTAATATTGTTTTCACAGATATCACTTTCTAATTTAGTCTCTTGTAAAGAATAGAGGTTTCTTTGTAAAATTGCATTTCTTCTTGTTGAGTGTGCATGGTTTTTGAATATGTAGTTTTTTCCAGGTACTACTTTAGGTGTTTTCTATGTTAATCTTTTTCATCTTTCACATCACAGTGTAATTGGGGTAATTTCAGCATTGTGCATTATAGACAACTTTATAGTTTTAATGTATTTTATTCCGAACTTTTTGGTATGGTCAGTTTTTGTATGATTTCCTAATTGTTTTAATTCGCCATTGGGTTATATAAAATTCGTAAACTTTTTCTTCTCCTAGACTTCCTGTAATTTAGCAATTTGATTGTGTTTGTCCTTGTTTTGGCTGAGTAGTTTGTTTTGAGCTAATATTGTTGTTGCCAGAAATTTTTGATTTTCCTTTCCTCTTTTCAATTGAATATTCTATGTGGAACTCTCACAAGTACATGTTGTCTTCAATAAGTTTCTGTGATAAATAAAGCTTCTCATGTCGATTGTCTTGCATCTCTATTTATCGTTTTGATTGATATTGGGTTGTTTAAGACTTTTCTTTTAAACTCTGGTCTTAGAAGCATTTTTGTATAGCTGTTCTTCATAATAAAGTTTTTGTTAAGAAGCGATACGAGAATTTTCTTTTTTTGGCGTTGGGTGATAGCTCTACTGCATTGGCCCCTGCTCTGTCCAATTATGAATAATTCTGATTGGCTGATTGGTAAAACTTGAATGGTCAATTCTAGTCTTTATCTTGTTTTAAGAATTTGCGTTGATTCTTTGAAGTCTCTCTGTTTACAGCTTTGTAACTCAAAGTGGCTAAACGCTGAGTCTCGCCTCTCCTGAATTGGGTTAAAGCATATGCAAATTGCCAAGATTCGATTTCTTCGATGTTATCAATTGTATTTTCCTTCTATAGTGGTCCTTTTTGGTACTGTGTATTGCAGTTGGTGTTTGTCTTTCTTTCTTGGCTAAAAGTCTTTCTCGTTTGTATATAAATGACAAGGTAATTTGTCTATAAATGAAATTACGGTCGAATTCGTGGACAGTTGTCAGTTTGTATACTTTGTGCTTGTCAGCCTTTTTATAGAATTGTACGTTGCATAGCTGCTTGTGATTTCCCAATAGAAAGACAGGGCTATTTAAGTGCCAACAGTAATACTATTCAAACAGTATCCTTTCCAAAACTGTGTCTCACAAACTGTCAACTGCTAAGTATTTATAGACTTGAGCACAAAAGACTAAGGTAGCTATTCCAAACATACACTATGCCGATGAGTTGCAAAGCCTCTCTTTTGTGAAAGTTTTTCCCATCAGACACTCTCTTTCTTCCAAGTCTTGTTTCGAAATTGCATCCTTCAAGTGACCTCGTTAAATAAGATTAGCAAACAACGACGTAAAGATGCTTCAAAGTGGATGTACAAACTCTGTTCACGTCCGTTTTCGAAACAGTTGAACTGCACAGTTGAGTTGCCACGAGCCAATCTCCTCTCTCCACTTGGACAATAGATTCTCAATAGACAAAAACCGACAATGACAAGAATCGTTTTTGTGAAGATCCAAAGAGAATCAACTCAGAATATACTCCGATTGTTACAAACGATCTTGGTAATTATTCCACAAGAGAGAGTCCTCCTCTGTTGTTCACAGGACAACAGTTCAATTCAACTTCAAAAACCAGGTTACATTACAAGACTGTATCGCCGCAAGGGTTCAACCTCAAAGACTATTTGGAGCCTTTGTGCCCACTGGTTCCCCACTACTCCGCAGGGTCAACGTCTTCAAACAGACCAGAGACTAAAGATCAACAAATTCTCTAAAAGAACTACGTTGCATTCGACAGGAACTTGGAAGCTACTTTGAGGTTCAAGTCAAGTTGTTCACAGGAAACGAAAAAACCAAACCGCGCCTTGGTCGGTATTTCAAAAAGTGCGAAATCATAAAACCTCAAAGTTTGGTCGTACTAAAAAGTTCTTCTCTAAATTCAACTCTACTTGAATTTTCATAAAAAGGAACAATTTTATCCACTTCAAAACAGGTGGTAACAAAGCAACTACAGCCACAGTTGAGCAAAACAATCACAAAAGGAAGATTGGGAATAGTTATGTTGAAGAGCTCTTTGAGTACCGTCAAAAGTGCACACGCCATATAGTTTCATATGTACCTAGTGAGCACTTTCCAAGGGAACCTTCCACTCAAAGGTTTACCTAGAATACTATTGATTCTCTAACGTTGCATTATTTGAAGAGAACCGTTGTGTTAGAATGATCGTTGACATACCCCTGAGAGTAAAGCCCGCCCTTGTATAGTGAGATAAACTCACCTTTGTTGTTTACCTTGAAGATTTACTGGTTTCAAGTTGATTTGGAGAACATTGAGCTCTAGTCGATAGGAATCATTTCAAGAAAGTATAATCTGCCACTTTCAAGAAGAAGAGCGTGTTTCCCACAACTTGGAACGATTGGGTGTGTAGTCGCCAAGTTGTCATATAGAAAATTTCGGCAAGTAGAGTGAACACTTGTGCTGATCAATGTCTAGCTGAACTGTTTGCAACTTGGAGGACTGTGAATTTTGTGTTACCAGTATCAAGGACTTTTTAGACTTTTGCAGATTTGAGTTTATACAATCTGGTCGAGTGTTTCAATTATCAACAAAACGTGATTCAAGTAAACATTGGAAGTGACACATGTATATAATTTGTATTTTGCCTACCAGTCAAGTTTCTCAATCAGCTTGAATATATAGACCAAGTGTCGCATATTCTATTTTGTATAATTGTATTGCGAAAATAAAGAATCCATTGTTGACTCTTTCTATATTGTGAGTTCTACATATGAAAACTGTCCATAATAGCATAGCGTCATGACTCATATAATAAGTGTCATTGCAAGAACCTTGCCTTGTTTGTCCCTTACAACAATAGTCAAAAACAAAGACCCTCGAGCCACTTCCTCCTATGCATCTAAAATACCGCAAAGTTTCAAACAGTCTATGTTTCACAAAATTCAACAATAAAACACGGAAAATTCTGCAAACACTAGAGCACTCCAAAGTTGGAGAAAGATAACCAAATTGTCAAGGTAGCTTCCCAAGACAAAGAATTGCCTATACTAGTAAACCCAACAGAGAAAAGCAAAGAGACAAGAAAGAAGCAACTCAGTCATAAACTCTTCAACTATACCCAGAATACTTCAACACGTTATGAAGCTACTACCTGGACTCACTCTCGATTCTGGTTCTCTCAGAGTTTCTCTGATAAAAAACACAGACGCATCTACAATAGTTATATCAGAACCCCACTCTCATGAAAACTTTCAAAGTTGCCTATTATCCACATTTATTCTAAAACGCAACGCCAAAAACTCAAACTTAGAAATATATCTGTTGTACAATTTGGAAACATAGCAACTGGTCAAGCGCTCAAACAGTCATAAAGCTTTGTCTAATTCCCAGTCAACTAGCTCATATATCGCAACTTTCGTGATTTCTTCATGTCTGTCAACAGAAGGTTGAAAGCTGCCATCATCACTTCGTCTATTCCAATCAAAGCAAACCGCTCATGTCTCCTCTTTAGTTGGATAAGAGACTTTAAATGGTCATAAACTCACAAATAAAGGAACTGGTTGTTTGAAGAATACAACAATCAAATCAGAATGTACTTCGAGTGCTACAAAAGACCTTGATGAGTGCGACACAAAAGAAGATTCACAATAACAATTCACAAGACTAGACTAGACTTTGTAGTATGCTTGGACTTGAAAGACCAAGTTACACTACAAGACTGTATAGGGAAAAGGGGTTCAAACTTAAAAAACAAATGGGAACTTTTTGTACCGACTTTTCTTTTTATAGTACTCTACATAGTAAGAAACGCCTATAAAGTTACCAGAAAATGAAGAGCGACAGTTTTCAACAAGGATCCAAGTTGAGGTACGTTCAACGTGAACTTGGACTAAAGATCAATACTTTTCAAGCTTTATGGAGCTCAAGTGTCCAATCTTGAAAGTTTACAACCAACACTAGCAGGTCTTGATGGCAAAGTTTGGTCTTGAAAAGTTTCTCGAAACCTATTCTTTGACGTTTTAGGCATTACTGTCGAAATTTATCGTTTTGCTTTGAGGCAGTATTATTCCATTGAAGTGGAATTATTTTACTTTCACTGAATCTTGAATCTGTTTACGCATCACAATGCTATTATCCAACAAAATGAATTGAGTTAATACGCAGCTTCTATTCTATACTTGAAATGTTCTTGTGATTCAAAACTCATCTGTCTATGGTTACAATTCTACTATATTTGTATCCATTTGGGCAATGCTGTCAGACGAATTGGAGTCGAAACCCAATTCTTCTATATAAGATTGTTTCGAATCCATTTTACATAGAAAAACGTTTTCAAATGTCGATTGCCAAATTCATTCAAGTTGAATCACTTCTGTAAGCTAAAAGTATACCATATTATTTCCCGTTGATGACACTAAAATGGCTATGATGAAGATTCTGATGGCTATTACACTGTTAGTCTTGTTGAATTCCCTAAAAGATGAACTTTGTGTTTTGATTCAAACATTTTAAGTCTTTTTTTTTCTATTCTCAGCAGGGTTAAACTTAGAATCACTTTGTAGGCTTCTCAATATGTACGCTTATGAATTGTCTTGTTCAACTTTTATTTAAGAGTAATTGAATTAAGAGATTCATTCATCAGCTAAGCTACTTTGTTATATATTGAAAAACAGTTGATTCTTTGTTTCTGTTTTTTGCAGTACAACTGTCTTCCTTCCTTCTGTGTCTAGAAATAAAGTTGGACTATAGTTTGAATTCCATTCTTTCTCAGTGGCTTCTCCTTATATAGTATGATGATCTCCATTGTGCAATCTTTTGGCCCTTTTTTGTTGTTACTTTTTGCAACTTTTCACTATTCGAGGAGTAAAAATGAATCTATTCTCTTTCTGTTCCATACTGTCTCACATACTGCCAAAGCTACAAAAGCTTTTAGACGAGAAGAGCTTCAATGACAAATGAAATAGAATGAAAAAATAACAGTTAAATGTTTACATTTTGAGTATACAAAGTCCTAAAAACCAACAACTTTCTTTAGAATTCTTGATCTTCCGAGCAAAATTCATCAATCAATAGAATAATTCAGGAAATTCTCTTTGAGTAGTAACTGATTGAAAGAGTCATGTTCGCCTTTCCTTTACCACATTCATTTCTTTGCATACAAGCTTTACATATCGTGGATATCGATAAAGGGAACCAAATGAAAAAATAGAACTTGTATGATTGACAAAACTCAACGAATTGTGTTTGCAAACTCGGATTCAAACTATTTCCCAAAACAGCTTTAGAATGTGGAATGTTCATCAAATATGATATATTTTTGAAACAATCTCTTTTATTTCATCTCATTCACTCAATCCTTTACTAGACAACTTGTTTCGAATACAATATTTTTCAAGATCTCTGCACTTTGTTAATTCAACATACACTATTCTACCGTATCGTAGTGATCAACGTTTGTTCTCGTAGCGAATATTTCTTCCTTTGCTTTAGTTTTCAAAATACTTTGGACATTTATCAAACGATCTACTTAATTTGCTATAATGTTTTCGCTAACCTCAGTAAAATAAATCTTTCCACAAGTATGTATATACAACTCGTTCAGGTTAAAAGGTTCCTATAATGTTATGACTACTACAAATTATCTTCTTTTACACTATTCTCATCTAAAGAACCAAGAATGTGCAAAGCTATGGTAGTTGTTTCCAAACAATCTCTCTTTATCGATCGTAATCAACCTCTCCCTTCACAATGTTTCTGCAGATAAATCTCTTTTGAACTCCGATGTTAACCAACCACAAGGTTCAAACCTAGTGGCTACAAAGTTACGACCAAAACAACCCAGGTTTAAACAGTATCCAAAAAAAGAAAAACTTTCTAGTCTATTCTCAAGATGTTTCTCGTTGAAACTCAAAAAAATTTTCATATACAGACTTTATCCACTTTGAAGCGGGTTGCATAATACAACTATTTAGCTCCTGTTCTCAACCAATAAGTTCTAATGAAAGAACGTTTGGAAGAGCTTAGAAAGGAGGTGGTATGAAAGGGTGCCTTTAAAAGGTACAAACTATATCGTTTCTTGTATAATTGTAGAGAAATTTCCAAAAGAACCTGAAACTAGAGAGTTAAAAGACTGTTGAAGCTCTATTCTTTTTGTGTTAGGGAATTGTATGGTTGGAATTCGTTTACAGACTGTCAGTAAAAAGTTTGAGTTGAATCAGACTCACTGTTGTACCCGATAATTCAGGTTTCTTAACCAAGTGAAAGTAACGAGAAAGCAACTGAAGATTTGGTAGCATTGGATTCGACTTGTTGTTGACAAGGAGTTTTTCTTTGATCTCACAAGCCCAAACAGAACACGTTGAGTTTTAAGATGGTTAGCTTCCACATTGTTTGAATTGTAAACACTTGGTTAACGTTTTGTGAATCGAACGTTTTCAACAATTCCAGCTATACCTGTGGTTGGGTTAAGTAAGGACTCCAAAAGAGTGCTGATTACAGTTGTCAAGAAGGAAGTTTGTCCCGTACCCTAGAATGCTATCATAGAAGACTGTAGTGAGGAATGTGAATCAATCCTTATGTTGCTGAATAAAAATTCTACCTTGCGTTTTATTTTTGTGAAACAAGGATCAAGAATTCCTAGACATATGGACGGTAACTAGTACTAGCAACTTTTACTGAGATTTTCTGGAAGATGTACTTTGAAGCAGACGGTGACTTTAGCAAAGTCAACGATAGTATATAGTGGCACAAAATTCAGCAGTCAACAACCGACCATCCTGAAAGGATTCCAAGAATAGATAAGCCCAAATGAGTTGTACAGTCGTTGCTTCCAAAGATAAAATCTTTTTGCTCTAACAAAACTTGTAGAATGCCACAAGGGAAGAGATCAACAACAACTCAATGAGATACTTTTAAAGTATACAAAGTACTTTAACAAGACACGAAGCAAGGTTTCAAGTTACCAATTCGACTTGAATTTCCATTCTCATCTCACAGTTACTCTGAAAACAACTCATCAAATCTACAACAATTTTGTTAGAAACTTCAGTGTCTCGACAAAACTAAAATTCTGACAGTATCCAAAAATATTTCAAAACGTAAAGCCAAATCCACTTGTTCAACCTTTGAAACTTAGGTTCCCAAAGAAGGAGACGTAAAGATTTCAATACTCATAGCTCAGAATTGTGAACATCATACTATCAATGACTTTCGATTGAGACTTCTTTCTTGCAGCGAGTAACGAAAGTCGCAAGCTCTGATAAATTGGTGTGTTCCATTGCCGCTTTCATAAAGTGAAGAAAGATTTTGAACTCAAAGATAACTTTGCACGATATCACTTTGAGTAGTTGAGGTATTTTCAGCCAGTCGTTCAAAGTTCACATATATTCGACAATGTTCGATTAGATAGGTGAAGTATCCTCAAGGATAGATGTCAAAAGTAGACAAAGTGTGACCCTTCAAAGGAAGCATTGAGTTGAACAGATTCTTTCTCTTGTCTGTATTAAATAACAACCTTTGATGTGTGATACTGTGAAGATTCTCTTGTAGACATTTGAACTTCCTTTAGTCTAGTGGAGGTCTATATAGTCTGGTTGGTGGAGAAAAGACAAGCAATGGAATAGTTTAACCTGAAAAAGTGGAAAACAAGTATTAAAATCTCAGAGTATCTAAATTTTCCCTATCCGGAAGTACTGTTGATTTCAGAATATCTTTCAAGTCAATGAAAGAAATTATTCAATCATTAAATATGTTTCTCAAGAAGTCACCTCAAGTTCATATATTCTTTCTCTAAGCAACTCCATTTCAATGTTCCACAGGAAACAAAGAAACCCTAGATTTCTTTTTTGAATTCTCAAACGTAGTTGTAACACAAATTATACAAACTATACAACTCTATAAATTGCAAAACTTGTTTTTCACTATTGAGACAAAATTGGAAGGTCGCGTTGGTTGATGACACAATTTGATTGAAGATCGTCAATTGATTCTCAAAGGATGATTAGTGAAACGTCTTTAAATATGTCCAGAGAGTTTGTTAGATACGAAAAAGTAGCTTGTCTTGAAACGACTCAAAGCAACAATTAGGTTTGCTAGCAGTTGGAATGTAGATCTCAACTAAATTTGTAATATAGCGATAGGCTTCATGAAGACATACAGTGTCATTGACTGTTCAAATTGAAGTATATACAACTATAGTTCGTCTTTTTCACTTTCACAAGAGTCTCTCAATAGACAAGAGTTGACATATGGAAATTGCAAACTATTCAACAAACACATGACATAGTTGAGAATCTGCTTGGATCACTGCAAAATATGTTCAAAGCGGATTTTCAACCCTATTTCACAAGACTCTGCATAACAATTCCCTAATAAAACTACTTTCAAACAACACCCAATTAAACTACGTTGACTGCTCAAATGAATTCAAAGAGAGGTAAAAACTCGACTTGTAGAACCTAAAGAAAGTCCTCCGAACTGAAAATGCCAACAACAAAATTAGAAGCAAACTTTATACCCAAAGTGATTATCACATTAAAAGAAACAAGCAAACAAACTATCTACTCAAGACGACAAAGTTTCACAAATATGTTTTGTTTGTTGAATTTACACAATGTTCTGGAAGTGAGTCAATTAATTATTTGTCCACTGTGAAAACAAATAACTATGTCACAGGGGAAACAACAGAGTCAATTGCAAGTAGGACTATACTATAAGCTCTCATACCTAGCCCATACACTACTCTTATAAAACAGCTTAAACTTTCTTCAAGAACTTTTTGTTGCACTGAAATTATTCCATCAGTTGGACTATTGTTGTGTGCTTTGGTTATTTGTTGTGGTTGCTGCGAGTTTACAGAATGAACACTATTCGTGTTGAAAGTATCAAATTTCCCCTTGTCAATAGAGAATCAGCGGTATTTCAAGCTCTAGAAAGTTTCCTATCATCGTACCCTTTGAGACAAGACGGTACATCGACAATTCCTCGACCTCACGTAAGCTACGCTCCGCAAATGTATGGGAGTGGCAAAAGCACGTTTGGTCAACAATTCCAAAAGCTCCTTTCAATCAGCAAAGAGAACTTGTTGCAATATTTAAAAACTTTTGTTTGCTTACCTGGCTTTGGAAAGGGAGAAAATGTAGGAGAACGTGCTCTACACGCTTTGTTAAACGAGACTTTATATGTTGCGTTGAATCTTCCCAAAGTACCGAGAGGAACACGTTTTGAAGATACGCTTGTTGAGTGGATAAGCAAGGAGGCACTTGCCGAGTTTCCAAACGGTGCAGATTTACTTTCTCAAGTTCTTTCCTATATTGGTAGTCCAAAGGAATGGTTTCAGAAACTCTTACAAGTCACCAAGAAACGTTATTTATATCTGTTTATTGATGAAATTGGAGCTTTGGAAGGAGACAAATTCACTATGTTTAAGGATTTGATGGTTACACAAAGAGGAAATCGAGTGCACAACGTCTGTTGTTCTTTTTTTGGAGTCTTAAAAATTTTACGTCAACCTTTTGTAATTTGTGTTTTGGCAGGGAGATCAGATGCTGTCGTAACTAGTCAACGAGATGCCCTTACTTCCCCAGTCATTTTATCCTTTCTTCGTTTAGATCCTTTTTCAGAAGCAACTGTCAAGTACTTTATACAAAATACCACCTATGACAATGAACCTATTCTAAAAATATTATTTCCTAGTCATCCTGAGGGACACGATTGGTTCTTCAAACAAGTATATAATTATACTGGTGGTGTTCCTTACCATGTTGTTCATGTTTTAAATGAATTGGGAAACAAATGTGAACGTTGGAATAGTTTTTGTGATCTTTCAGAGGATCAAATGAAAGAGAAAATCGAGAAAATTGCTCCGAAATCTTCTCTCTTAGTAACTCTTTCTCGTATGACACCCAAATCAATGATTGTTTTTTCTTCAATGCTTCTTGCGAGTATATTTTAATTTCGTATTCCAATGAGAGAGACTCTGTTTGGTGGTTTAGGAACAGGAAGCCATTCTGAATATGTTTTGGATATTGCCAACTATTTGGGTTTTTATTATGTGAGTTGCTCGAGAAACGAACAAGACGAAGCAAGCAGGACACCCTTTGGATTCAGAAAGGAAACATTTTTCAAGTTGGTTTTTCCAAAGATTGTACTAAAGCATATTCAATCGCGATATTGGACTATTCCTCCTGTTCGTTTTATTTGTAGTTTGTTTTCATCAATCAGTCGATTGGATTCACCTTCCAGTCGTGGTTTCAAATTTGAAATTATATTTACTCTTATTCTTTATGTTCGATGGTGTTTCTGTTCCAAACTAGGAGAATTGAGTATATTTCGACATAGTTTTGTCGAACATATATCAATAGAATCTACTGAAACCATTGGCAGCTTAAAAGTGGATCTTATTCCCAAGTATGTTCCAGCATTTAGTTCGACAGTGAGTAGAATCCATAGTGCTAGAGAAGAAACTTACCATGTCACTGCTTGGAAACCATTTTTTGAAACGTATTTATCAAAAGATGGAATATTTGTTCCCATTCGACAAAATTCCAATGGACCTGATGTTCTTATTCGAGTCACCGATATGAAAGACAATTCTTTCCTTGTTAGTCAAGGTGAATCTTCTTCAGAGCAAACGCCTATGGAGACTGAAACCACCAAGAAGAGAGTATATTTGATAGGCATTGCATTGAAATGTTTTCAATTGTCAAGTTCTGGTGTTGGACGTTCAATGATTAAGTCAGAAGTTGCTAAATTTTTACATCCAGTGGCGTCACAGCTTGAATTGGAACAGAATGATTTAACAGCCATTCAGTTGATTGTAAGCAACAAGTATACTGAAGAAGTTTCCAGACAATTTCGTGATAATCAGAATTGGATATTGAATAGTGGAGTTTATTATGAAGACAATAATAATAATATTGTTTACAGTTCTATCAACTCTGAAAGACAACCACAGAATATACGAAAAGAATGGTTATGGATACCTCCTCATTGTCAAGTTGTAGTATGTTCAACTACATCTTTGCAAACCTTTTTAGGTCGCAAGGCTAGCGAAGAACTTAAAAGAGTGTTTGCAGACAATCCTGGATGGTTGGAACAACTGAAACCACTTTATGATTTGTTGAGCAATTCGTTTGTAGATTTATTAAGACGTATTCCATTTGAAGAAACTGAAAGGAATAGTGGAAGGATGGAAAGAAGAAATACTCGTCCAAGTATGAATGTGACGCAAATGGAAGATACAAGAGGAGAATCAACTATTTCTGCACCGATCTCAGTACAACAAGTTTCTTTTAATGCTGAAAGAGAGCAAACACCCATGCCAGCTGTGAATATTGGACAAAATATGCATGTACCAACACAATCCTCTAGAGACTTTGATTGGAAAAAGTTCTTAATCGAAAATGCATTGATTCCTGAAGAGTATGCTGTCGATATGCGACTCTGTTGCATAGTGTTGTTGGAAATAATCAAAGCAAGATCGATGAAAAATGACTGAGAATCATTCGAGTACACGAAGACCATCTCTTCTATATACTAGCAGCATTACGAGTTGATGAATTTGCGAACAACAGTCAATAACTTTGATACTTTACTTTTTGGTGAATCGAACTCTACATTTTGTCGTTCATTACTTGTCGAAACCCAATGTTGAGTCATCTTGAAATATTATCGTTTTAAATTTGCATCGTTGAAAGACTAGTAAAATTATCGTTCTTTCCTTCTATACAAAAAGAATCTACAGAAATACTGTAAAGAACAAACAGTCAGCAAATGTACAGTAGACACTATACTCTTCTTTGCAGACGACAATGAAATTATAACATTACGTACAAGAGCCGGAAGTCTATTCAAGCAGCGACTTGTGCAGGAAAAAAGGGGGATCTTTTGGAAAGGCGTCTATCTAGTGAGATAGACTCACCTTTGTCACTTACCTCGGAGATTTACTGGTTTCAAGTGATTTTGAGAACACTGAGCTCTAGTTGATAGGAATCATTTCAAGAGAGTATTATGTGCTGCTTTCACGAAGAAAAGCGTGTTTTCCGTAACTTGGAACGATTAGGTGTGTAGTCACCAAGTTGTCATAGAGAAATTTCGGCAAGTAGAGTGAACACTTGTGCTGATCAATGTCTATCTGACCTGTTTGCAACTTGAAAGATTGTGAGTTTTGTGTTACCAATATCAAGTTCTTTTCAGACTTTTGCAGTTTTGAGTTTATACACTCTGGTTGAGTATTTCTATTATCAACAAAACGTTTAAGTACACGTTGGAAGTGACACAAGAATATAATTTGTATTTTACCTACAAGTATGTTGATAAAGAATCCAGTCAAGTTTCTCAAACTGCTTGAGTACATAGACCAAGTATCGCATATTCTACTTTGTATAATTCAACTGCGAAAATAAAGAATCATTTGTTGACTCTTTCTATTTTGTATAAAATCTACATATGAAAACTATTCATATAGCATAGCGTCACGACTCACATAGTAAGTATCGTTGCAAAAACCTTGCCTTGTTTGTCCCTTGCAACAACAATCAAAAACACAGACACTCAGCCCGTCACTCTCTTTGAACCGAGCAAAGTTTCAAACAGTCTATGTTTCACAAAACTCAACAATCTACCAGGGAAAATTCTAGAAACACTCGAGCACTCCAAAGGTGGAGAAACATACCCAAATTGTCAAGGTTGGCTTTCCAAGACAAAGAATTGCCTACACTAGTTAAACCAACATAGAGAAGCAAAAGGGGAAGAAAGCAGCAACTCAGAAACTTTTCAACTATACCCAGAATACTTGAACACGCTATGTAGTACCACGACTCTCTAGTTTCCTCAGAGCTTCTCTGATAAACAACACAGACGGATCTACAAAAGTTCTATTGAAACCCCACTCTCACGAAAACTTTCAAACTTGGCTATTCTCCATATTCTAAAAAGCAATGCCAAAACTCAAAATTGCTAAAAAATCTGTTTTATAATTTGGAAACATATAAACTGGTCAAGCACTCAAACATTCATAAAGCTTTATATTATTCACGGTCAACTAGCTCATATCATATAGTGCCACTTTGGTGATTTCTTCAAGTAGGTCAATAGAAGGTTGAAAGCTGCCATCATCACTCCGCCAACTCAAACATATTTAGTTAAACTTTGTGAAACTTGTAGATTTTCTTTGTTTGCAGACAACAAGTCAGTTACAATTGCTTTAGAGCCAATCAATCATGGCGATGGACTTTGTCTGAGCCCACATTGTTATTTTGAGATTGTTGGATGGTTGCAATGCTTGTGGGTTGCTTTGCTTTTTCGTTTCATTCTACATGTCTTTCCCCAGCCAATGTTCAGTATCCATTCCAAACTAAGGTGTTTTGTGGAACCAAAGAGTGTCATTTATGGAGTAGAAATTTTACAAAACCGTTGCCTTGTTTTGACAAGAAACGTCCCGGTTTTGGTTGTCGAAGAGTTGTTCTTGCTTCAGTCATAAATGGTCGTGGCAGAGACAGTAAAAGATATATTGACTTTAGAGAGATATTTGTACAAGACGATGTTAAAATTGACGAAAAGTTTAGCAATATGTGGTTGACAAACCTACCTGATCTTCGGCAAGAGTGTTTGTTCAAAACTGTCGCGTCAGTTATTGGAGAGAAGGTACAAGTAGGAGGTAAAGTTTTCAAAGTTGGGAAAGAAACTTTTAAAGAGATAGCACCGTTGCTTGTTCCCAAGCAGTTTCCCAAAGATTTCCCAGTGGAAAAAAGTGCTGGGAAAATCTCCAGAATCTTTCTGAGAGAAGAGTTTATCAAGAGGTGGAATAGACACATTGAAAGTCTTGATGCAAAAGGTAGCAGTCTTCCACCCCAGCAGATCATAGTTTCTGCAGCAAGTGGTCTAGGAAAAAGTGTAGATCTCTACTTGGCCGCTGTTTTCTCACGGTATTGCAGGATGCCACTGCAATATATTGGAAGCGCAGAGGCCTGGTTAGGAGAAAGTACCGAATTCTCTGTAGTACTGTTGCTTTACTTGAAGATGTTGCTGTTTATGAATGCAGATATTGCAGATGACTTGCCAGAATTCGTTTCATCTCGATATAGTTCTTTGAATGATGCTCCCCTTAAGTGTGTCATTTATTTTGCCATGAAAGAGAATAACGTATCACTTGCTTCAGAAATTCGTCGCTTTATGATGCTGCTTGCACCGCGCAATATGTTGATAGTAGATGAGCATAATGCGTTGTGGAGCGAGTTTGGCAATAAAACAAACAAGTGGCCAAATTTCTTTCGCCTTTATACCAAATTGGCAATGATGAATACAGTAAGTAATGGCTCTTTCTTGTTTTATAATAACTTTTTCATTTACTTGAATAGCCTTATTGTGGTGTTCTTCTTGCAGGTTCACAGCATCATCAATTTGAAGATAATTTGCCTAGTGGTTCTGGAAATATCAAACACTATTTGGAGCCGCTAAGTTTCAAAGAGTTTGACTTGTGGCAAGATTTACCTGATTATCCACCCATTCTTCGTCAACATTCAGACGAAATGGTCGAACTTACTGGGTTGGTGCCTAGAATGATAGCCAAAATGGTAAATCTTGCCAAAACTCGTCCTGATGCTAATTTCGAAACTCTAAAGACACGCTTATCCTCGAATTTATATTCTGAAATGACAAGAAGCCACAATGACTATCTTGATGGACTTAGGTCTGAAAGAGAAAAGAGCGGATTTGATTCTATGCTTTATAAGCTATTCATGGATAGGAATAAACCCAATATTACGGTTGCAGACGGAGCATATCGAGATCGAGGTTTATTAGTTGTGGTTGACGAAGTCTACTTACGCTTTTATAACAGCGTTGCACGTGACATCTTGTTATCCTCTTTCCTTGAAAGATATGCTTCTGAGAATTACTTGGCTGAATTGTTTAAACGTTATCGAAGTGATCCGGGCACAAGAGGGCAAACTTTTGAAAGATTATTCTTTTTGTGGTTCATCAATAGAACAGAAGAAGTGACTATCCGTTCCGATAGCAAACCCTATAGGAACTTGAGTTTATCTTGTAATAGTTGGGTTCGGTTGGTTGGAGATGAATTTGATCCTCCCATGAACAAGTTTACTCATTCCTGTTGGATATTACTGGAAGAACGACATCCTCGATTTGACTATATTTTTGTGGATATTGTGAATTCTCAATGGCATATATACTTTTTTCAAGTATCGATATCTTCATTTTATAGTCATAATCGTGACTCTGCTGCTATCGAAAACTCCTTTTTGCCACCTTCTTTCAAGAAAGATGCATGGAATACTTCAGAATCGGCGAACTTATCAACTAGTAGGTCAAAGAGCAAACAAAAATCAATGGCAAGTTCCCAAAGTGGCCAAAAACGTAATAAGAACGGGAGACGAGTAAGAGTAACAGATAAGCCTCAGTTACTAAGCTTAATTGGTTTGATTCTGAATGAAGAGTTTACCATCACGTTAGAAGAAGATGATTCTGGAAGGATTGTAGATTTTCGTTTATTGGATTCCAAAGGTGTTGATTGGCGACACTGCATAAGTATTGTCTATGTTACTCCATTACCATTTAAGGAGGCCAAAGGTAGTTTATCAGTACCAGACTATATTGAGTTTCTTTGTAGTGAAGGCTTTTCTGAGAGATTTCGAGTTTTGTTGGAAAAGGAAAAGTGATGTTTTACGATCCTTTGATGGAAGCAGAGTTGTTTTGAGCTTTACGATTTACAAAGACTATGATAAATGATATGTTTTAATATTTTATTTGCTTGACTGGCAAGCCAATGATGAATCATTGTGGAAGCAGAAAGTCTGATATGGATGATTGGTTTACAATAATAGAAGATGTACATATCCTAAACAAAGTCATTTTTAGCACTTTGGATGAAAATCAACACACAACCTCAATTTCAAGTACCCAGCTTTGGAGAGCGTCTTTATTGGGTATCTCCAGTTGTATAGAATCACATTGTTTCAAACTTGGAGACATGCTTTTCAGCCAAACGATCATTCAGAAAGTATTCAGGAAGCTCTTAAAGTCTGTCAGATAAATGATTCTTTGCTAATGAAATTGTTGGAGGAGAAATCATCGATCACAAAGAGAATCAAGCACCTGTTAGCAAAGACACAGAAGTTGTCATTTTGAAGACAATTATGTTGATAAAAAACAAATATTCATCTTTTAAATCAACTTATTTACAGAACAAGTGTTTCATAATCCATAGAGTATATAACTGAATTGCAAAGAAATGCAGGATCAATTATTGACTCTATCTACTTTGTCAGCCCGTCTAGGAAAACTCTCAATGACATCATATTATTGAAAATCACATAATAAGTAACAATATAAAGACAACGCTCCGTGAATTGATCTTGACAAATAAAACAATCCAACAACAGTCAACAACATGTACTCTAGTTTCCATTACTCTCTATACACACTGAAAAAGTCTTGAAAACTTCAAAAATGGTACACTCCAAATATCAAAAGTCAAATATAGACAATTCTGGAAAAGCTAAGAGCATTTGAATAGTAGTGAAACCTAACTGAGTTGTCAAGAGTTACTTCAAATCTTGTCTGCCCTAGTAAAACAGTCATATAGTGCAAGAATAGAGGAAAAGCAACAAATGAATGAGGTATTTTTAAAATACTTCCAAACTACTTGAACAAGACGTGAAACAAGCTAAAGTTGAAATTTAGCTATGTTTCAATTGTCGCACTATCTTGTTGCCTCGACAACCTAAAGAAAAGTTTCCTAACGTTTACAAGAACTATCAAACTGTTTACATTTGCTACAAATGTATTTCGACATCACATCAAGCAAACCAACAGAAATCGAGTTGTCCATGAAATTGACAGCTTGAAATATAGCGGCCTTGTGGACAAGTTGTGTCTTTGGGAGGATGAATTATAGTCCAATTTTCTATGAAATAGATTTACATCTTCCCTTCTTTTTATAATATCTCTAATCTTTCAAACTAAAAGTATTATTATAATGAATGAGGTAGACGTTATAATGCTCAGTATCTAAAAAAACTAGACAACGTTTTTCTTAAAATTTACATTTCAACATGAAATATTTCAATCATCGTTTGAGAATATAAATAACAAAGAAGTTCGTTCTATGTTATACTTGTGAAAAGGAAAAACCGTTTTCATCGTTATTAGGAAAATTCGCGATTTCAACACGTCGTCCACTTATATTTGATCCACCAGTGAAGAAGTTGACTTGTTCCTGTTGGATATGATTGGCTAAACGATATCCTCGATTTCACTATATTAATGTCGACTTTGTTGGCACTCAGTGGCATGTATACTTGTTTCAAGTTTCAGTATCTTCATTCTACAATCATATTTATGGCTATGCTGCTATCGAAAATATCTTTTTGCCTCGTTCCCGCAAGGAAGATGCACCCAATAGCTCAGAGTCAGCTAATTTATCAATAAGTAGGACAGAAAGCGACCAAAACTCAACGAAACTTTCCAAAAGTTGCCAATGACGTAGTAAAAAGAGGAGTCGAGATAACTTGAAACAGAGAGAAGTAACAGACGATTCTCAGTTAAAGAGCATACTTTATTGGATATTGAATCAGGAATTCACAATCATATTTCAAGAAGATGATTCCTGTGGCATTGTAGACTTCTGTTTATTGGATTCGGAAGGTGTTGATTGGCGAGTATGTGTAAGTATTGTTTATTTTACTTCCTTCTCTTTTAGGGAGGCCAAAGACAGTTCTTTAGTTCCATTCTATGTCGAATTTGTTTGTAGAAAAGGATTCCCTGAAAGTTTTCGAGTTCTGTTGGAAGAATGGAAATGATATTGTACAAACCATTGATAAGAGCAGCATTTCTCAAGTTTTATTATCTCACCAAAGGGTTGGGTTAAATAGATAATCTTGAATATTGTATGTCGAGTAGCAAGTGTTTGCTTCATATTTTATATGAAGCGAAGATAAAGCTAGTGGTGATCCATTCTGAAAACAAGAAGCTGAATTAGATAAACAATAAAAGCATCAGCAGCAGCTTTGATTAGAATCGATTTATACTATTATGAAAAAAGAAACTTTGGAAGAACGTGTGTCTTTATTTGGTTTAGCCAGCTCTACATAATTTTCGTTTGTACCAGATTCACTCAAACTAGAGACATGTAGTTATGAGCCAGAATATCAGGTAGAAAGTTTCCAGGATGCTTTTATATAAAGTCGGCTAGATATAAGAATCTTCAAGGATGAACCAAAGTATTGATGGAACAGCCTTTCTCTAAACTAAAAGTATTCCGAGGGCTTTGCTTATAAGGAAATATACTGAAACATTCTTATGTTCAAAGCAATAGTTAAAACGAGTCCAAATAGTTTAGTGACATATGCCAATTGCAATATGACTATATTCTATAAAGTCTATTTAGTACACTGTCACAACACATATGTCTCTTCTCAGTAGTGTTTTAAACCACAGAGATAGGAATCTGCTCTTTCTGAATCGTTGTTCTAAAATATGGTTTCTTTCTCTAGTTGAAAGTTTTGCTATGTAGCACCTGTTACTTTATCTTGTTGTCCAAACAACCAGAAGAAAATTCCTTGGAGTTTACGAAAGCAATTGAACAATTGGAGCTCAAGGTTGAAAATAAAACTCCAATTAACAAATTGAAAAAGAAGTCAACTAAAAATTAAAGCAACTAATGTTCCTAATTCAACTTCAAAACTAACTAGAAACTCTTCAACTACTACACTCATTTCCACACCTGAAAATAATGACAAATCATCGGTTGCTTTGTAATTTGACAAAACCATTTGAAGGTTGTTTCGAGTCTTTGAATATGTTTCGTGTGATAGAACCACAAATTGACAGAGAAGAGGAAAGGCCATCATAGAGACTTTCCTCTCCCAGTTTACGACAACGGAATATGGTGGAACTTTGTTAACTCGTCCGGCGTGCTGTTTTGCCCCCCATATCTACGGAGCAGGCAAAACTTTTCTAGGACAACAGTTCTTGGCTTATTTAAATATCTTTGCTCAACGTGAGCGTTCCAACGAAGAAGTTTTTCAACAACTAGACACTTGTTCCGATGCCTCCCTTCAGAGTGCTCCGCAAATCTCTTGGAAACACTTTGCAGAAAGCACATTGTCAGCTGTCTTGAAACTGGGAAGCTCTTTTCCTGACGCTCCGTATCTTGAGTTTCGTAAAGCCTTGTCGTTCAATATAGCTTGGGCAGCTGCCGAGGGCAATGGCAAAACTACAAACGAAACCGTTAGATTCACTTCCGCAGCAATGGAGCAGCCGACTCTTTCTGCCTTTATCGGGTACCTTCTTCAACATTTTCAGAAGCAATATTTGTTTTTGATGATTGATGAACCGAGTGAAATAAGTGCTCTTAGCAAACACTATGGCGAACTTACTGAGATGCAAGTTGAAGAACACGATCCGAAATATGTCCCTTTTCGCAATTTCTTCCTGGAGATCGTCCTTTGCTTGATACGGGAAAAGTAATTTTGTACTTGGCTGGTCGTACGGCAGAAATCTCAGCTCGTTTGAGTGATGCTCGTTCGAGTAAAGTGGTCCTGCGTATGTTGCAGTTGAATCCTTTTAACCTCAAGAATATTGAAGATTATTTGAACCTTTTCATCTAGGGTGGCAAGAAGTTGAAGGATTGGTTTTTATGTTTAGATGACTTGAAAGATCGCTTTGTAGAATTGTTGAAGAGGAAGACTGGAGGAATTCCATTGATTCTAAAAAACACGTTACTAGCACTCTTAGCTAAAGTGAAAACGGTAGCTTATCCTATTATCAATGATAGCAATATGGAAAGTTTGTTGGACAGCGTCTTTAGGGATGTAGAGAGATATTCAGCAACTTTTATTGTTCCGGAGAGAGTAGATTCTTCCACTCTTCTTAGATATCAATTTGTCC
Organism: Galdieria partita; assembly: GCA_025991245.1. Lineage (NCBI taxonomy): Eukaryota > Rhodophyta > Bangiophyceae > Galdieriales > Galdieriaceae > Galdieria > Galdieria partita. The sequence continues at coordinate 27,005 of BQMJ01000036.1, forward strand.
TTTTAAATCATCAGCTTGGAACTGTTTTTCCAAATAACTTTGCAATTACTCTTTGTGGGACGAAGACTTATTTGATAGACTTGGTTGCAAGGTTTGGGTTTTACTCTGAATTCATTGAAACTGAAGTCGTTGGTTCGAATAGTCAATTCAAGATTGGTTGTTGTGAGTTTATATTGAAAGCTCATAGTGAAAATCCGTTCTTGCGTGAAGTAACGAAGCTTTTGCCTTTGTCAAATTTTGGATATATTTCGGACACTTCAATGGTAAAAGAAGTTTTCTTTGAATTCGTATTTATGAATATCTTACGATTTCGATTATTAACAAGTCTTTACTCTAATTCCTCTTGTATTGTGCATTCTGTTATTCCAGGAATTTTTAAAGGTTCTTTTATTGAACATGACAATGTTTCGTATTCGAAGGAATCAACTATACCTTATACTCTACCAATCTTGAAAGATGTCTCTTTTTCATTTGATGATTATTATCGAAAACATTTGCAACATTGTGGTATTTTTATTCCTAAAGATAACAGTTCTAGTGGTCCTGATGCATATTTTGTACTTCAGAGTGGACAAACACGTTATGTTGTTGGATTTCAATTCAAATTTTATTACGAAAGCGAACTTTCAAGAAGGCATGTTGACAAGGAAGCCGACAAGTTTTTCAAGGGAGTCGTCAAGGTTTTGAATAACCTTCCTTGTTCACCTATTCAGCACTTTGTTTTCAGTTTGTGGTGGTTTGCACTCATCACGATCAGTCTGTACTATTTCCTGATAATGAAAGCAATATTGTTGAGGATATCAACTACTTGACGAATGAAAATGTTTCTCAGAGCAATGAAGCAACCAGTCGATCACTTTTAAGATTGCAACTTGTCATTGTTTCCCAAAGTAATCTTGAACAATTCTTAGGAAAAGAAAATGTTGAGGCCTTGAATAAAATTCGTGTGGCGAGTCGCGGAGAGTTTAGGGAAGAGTTTTCAGAATGGTGCAGATCAATCTTCGAGTCCATGTCCAATGAATATGTTTCACGGGTGCGTTCACTTGCAGATACAAATCTTATGAAAGTGGAAGATACGAGAGGCGAAGAAAATGTAACTGCATCAAGTTCTATGAGTTCCTCATTTGATTGGAATACTTTTCTTCTTCATCAGGTGGGACTTGATGAGAATAGAGTCCGTACATATATTTCGAAGCTTCCGCGTCTTTCGTTATCTGTTTTAAAATATATCACCTTTCAAGATTTAAAGCAGATTGGAATCAAAGACCAAGATATTGTGAAAATTTTGTTCAGGTTGCAAGGAGTTTCAACAGAGTAGAGATCTTGCGTATTCATTAAGCACGTTTAACGCATTTGAATCTTTGTTACATTAGTGAGTAGCAAGTGTATTTTATGTTTTCCTCTCTCCTACTCTTCGAGCAAAAACATTTTGCAATAGAGAAGAGCACTTGCTGAAAGTTTTGTACAATGTCGCATACAAAGCTCTTCGATAGAGGATCCATAACGAATATTTTAAAGTACGATTTTTTCGAAAACTGAGTTGCCTTGTGTTTCTAAAACTGTAACTCGCTTGGAGTGTTGCACTCAAGTTGTTTTTTTTGGGAAACATTTGCCGCTGTGGGAGCACTAGAGCAGCGAAATAAAAGCTTCTATTTGACCATCAGAAGAGCTAAAAGAGAAGAAAGTTGCTTACTAAATTCAAAAACGTAGAATGGTAATAATTCGACTAGTACAAACAAATGAAACTGCTTTATTCTCACAAGGCAGTTTGACAGTGGTGAGTAGAGAACGAGTGACACTCTCTCACAAGTATTCACAGAGGCTGCTTATGAGTTCGTTTTCTCTCTTGCAACAACTGTATTGTAAAAAACTTACACTCGTTTAGCTTCTCATCTTGAAGGACAATCCTTGCAAAGTTGCTTTATCATTCACACTGGAAGAGCCGAACTTAACTTGCTACCAAGAAAGATACTCTATAATAGACACTAGGAACTCAAAATAGCATATGAGAAGATAAAACGAAGAGTACTTCAAGTCTAACTCTTTGAAACAGTACTCAAGTAACTTTACCATAAGAAGAAACTGTCATATAATTGTAATATCGACATTTCAGCAAAGTATTCTTGATCGAATAATGACATTCTTCTTTGAAGATACATAAAGTGAAAGATCAAGCTTCCAGTTGGACAATCGAGACACAAGTGAAGGATTGGGTTCTGTGAAAAACACAAGAAACAACTCAGAAATTACTTTGAACGATTGTTACCAAAGTATCTTTACGATCGTGGCAAAAGAAAGGATCCTCAACAAACAATTCACAAGATAACACTCAGTGGTGCAATTCTACTAGGACACCCAGCAAAACATGTTTATTAGGGTTTCTTGAAACTGAACGACAATTTGAAGCCTTGTGTTGTGTGCTGTTCTCTCGGTATTATTCAAAGCAAATGTCCTTAAACAGACTAGCAACCAAAATAGTTCTCAACAAGGATCAAAGTTGCATTCGACGTAAATTTGACGAAGTACACGCGTCTTTAAACCGAGGCGAACTCAAGCTTCAAGCCAAGTCGTTAAAACTTCACGACGAAAACAAACGAGTCTTGAATAGCTTCTCAACATCAAACATGGGATAAGAAAACCTCAAAATTTGGTCTTAAAAACGTTCTCGTTCGAATTCAACTATTAAAATTTTTATAAAGAACAACATCATCCAGGTCATAACAAAGCAATGACGGTCACATTTGTTTGAAGCAGAGCAAAATCCGAACATTATCAACGAGGGCGTTGACGACCGTCAAAAATGCGCAAGTTATATAATGTCATACGTACCTAATGAGTACTTTCCAAGGGGATTTCTGTTCGAAATCTTGTATACATTTATAATGGCTCTCTACTGTGTTATTATTTGATAGAAACGTTGAGCCGAAATACTCTTGCTGTCTGGTTACCAGTGAGAATAAAGCCTGGTCAGATTCTTGAAAATTTGTATGAATATATTCACGCTTATTCTAAGAGATTGTGATTGACACGAAAAATTGTTGCTTGAGTTGCTGAATATTTGTATCGATCGAATTCAACGCAAGAAGCAATAAGTACATTTAAAACGAGGGAAGAAAACAGGTCATTATTTGGCAGTATTCCAGGCATTTTGACCTTCAGCTGAGAAAACTCTCATGTGAGTAGTTTATGGTTCAAACGTCTCTGAAGACTATTACAAGTAAAACCGCCTAAGCCAGTAGAACTAGACTTTGAATAAATGTTCGAAACAGACTTAAAGTGCTACTTTATGAAATCTCCAAGCAATGTGAAATGTCTGTTCTAGTCTTTACACAGCTTCTGAAAATGTTGTTGTACTTGAAAAAGTAATTTCTTTGATCTTGAAGACCATCTCTTTCGACATAAAGCAGTTTCTTCCTGTATCATTCGAAAAAGTACAGACAATGCTACTTCATCTATAATAGTATATTCTTCTTAGCACTTTTATTATAGCGCTGCAAATTGTATTGTATTGTCTTCCTTTCTACAATGGCAGCGCATCAATGATTTTATTCAGCTTGCTAGAGAATATATAAACGAAACTCGCAGAAGAAGTAGCACATCTTCGATATTGCTTTTCCAACATTGATCAATAGAAATGAAAATGATAGTTAAGCTTCCAAGAGAATGTCAAGTTTAAGTAGTGTTGGTTTTGGATATTCTAGTGAAGGACCATTTGCCGTTGTTAGATACTCTTCTTTGAACCCATATTCTTTATTGGATTAGAATATTCTCTACGAATCCGTAACGTGTTCGAAGTTTCTCTATAATTATTTTAATACCACAAATGTGGCTAACAGTGGTGAAAATGCTTTCAGGAAAAGATGAATATAGAGGGTTCAAGTCTTTCCTATAGTTGGCTTTCTCCTCAACCATTATATACGAAAATGGGTTTTTCAACTATAGGCGCCGGAGTTGTCCAAATAAAAGGGTAAGAAGTGAAAAGGATATGTGTTTTCAAGTAGACAAAAGAAACGAGTTTCAGCTATTGAACATACTCAATTGAATTCTGAATGACTATTTACAATTTGATAAAGGACAGTTCTGGGGAAATTGTAGATTCGTTACGCGAGTTTTAGATTGCCCATTTTTTTAAACGGAACCAAGGCACCTTTTCAGTTTTTCACTTTATCGAGTTTTCTTATCAAGAAAGGATTCCCGAAATTTTTCGTAATATGTCTGTAGAATCACCACCTTTACAAAATCAACGTTTCTTCTAGATTAAATGTATCGTTTATCTTGTCGCTATTACTCGGAGTTGTATCAACTCTCCAAAAAGTTGTTTGAATGGAAACACGAAACGACGACAATCTTTAGAGAGCTAATTGTTTACTTATCAAATATGAGAGAAGCTAAACTGCTTACGAAGGATAGAATACGAACAAGGGACTGTTTTACAAAGCTTTGGTGAAAAACCGAGCCGACTAAAGTACTGTTAATAACACTAAGCGATGAGCAATACAGCTATTCAATAAAAAAGTTTACTATACACGAGACAAGAGGTCTGAGCTTCTCTCTCGTTGCTATAACAAGTTCATTTTTCAGTGCTATTCATTTTCTTATAGTCAAGCAACAATTTTAAAAGTACTCAACAAATCATGAACAAATCCATGTTGTCGCAATGAGCGCAAAAAGGTAAACCTCTTAGCAAAATTGAAACTGTTGTTGCAGATCGTGAAAAAAAGTTCCTTCTAGTTACTAAACTATATGAACTTCATAATAACCGAAGGGGACTGAGGGTAGCCCCTTTTACCGCTTGATGATCCCTTTTGCGCCACATCTATTTGGTTCGGGTAAAACACGTTCTAGAGGGAACGCAATTTCCCACTACACTAGAAGATATGGAGGATTCGCTGATTAATATACTAATTGGCCCGAAATGGGGATGGACAACGAACTACTACATTACATAGCTACAATGTTATATCTTATTATATTTTGGTTTGAAGAAAAATCCTTGTAGCATTATTTTTGACATTCGAGGAAAGAAATTCTGCAGGAAATGACTTTGTCATGCAAACCAGGGCTTCAAATAGAACGTATGACTAATACTTGACGACACTAGTAGCATGATGATTCATTCATAATATTCACAAGATGAAAATATCTTTGCATATATAGACCACTATAAGCAGAAAAGTTGAACATTTTGAAGTTCTAAGTAACAAAAATCCGAATCGAGATGAAACATAGCCAAGCCCGACAATGAGAATGATAATTGGGCGTTCTTATGGAATCAAAGTGACAATATATCTACAGTACATAAATATTAGTATTTCATGGAATACCTGGAGTTTTTGTTATATTAAAAATAAGCAGAATTCAATGTATAGTTGTTTGGAGTAGCTGAGACCAACTTCTTGTCTGAAAATGGTGCAAACAATAATAAAATTTTTGTTTTTCTACTAGTTCCTAAGACGTCTCTATTCTTACAAACTGCAAAATTGTTCTTTTCCTTAGATACATATGAATGATTACATAGGGCTACACAAATGCCAACAATGAAACTAGTTCAAGAACATTCTTTCGAAACTGTATTCTAATATTGGTTATTCACTAGCTATTCATAGATCCGGCAATGCACAGTACAGTGGTCACTATTTCTAAGCATTTTCTCTTTCCAAGAGTTGCAAAATCCCTTCTTCGTCAAAGTTTCTACAAATATCCCCTCTTTCAGACAGAAACGAAATGGCAAAAGTGTTGAAAGAATCCAAAGAGACAAGTTCATTGAGTTGCTTCCATCCTAAAACAAAAGCTACTGAGAATTTGAAATATTTTTGATATATCTCTGGTCTATTCACGAATTCTCAAGTGAAGAGTTTACATTTAGAACTGATTGTCATTCTACTTGTCAATTAGAGTAACGCCCACATCAATCTTCAATGGACATCCTCCAAAGTGCTCCGGTACAAGGACGTCTGTTCATGACTTGAGCCTTCATAAATTCTCATGAATGTATTCAAGATCTACTGATTTCAGTTCCTATTGAATGAGCCAGCAGTGTATCAAATCAAAACAGCACAGTAAATACGAATTTACAAGCAGAAAGTTATGGGACCCAACACTTCTGAAAAACTTGCACTGAATAACCAACCTCAAGTTGTGAGTCAATAATACCATATACTAATCTGTATAGATGTCCTTGATAAAACTACGGTACTAGAGGTTTGAAGTTACAGAGAAACTATTGGCATATCGTAGGTCGTTCTGCTAATCACAAAATAGTTAATTTTTTAAATCAATCCCAATTTGTAGAATTTTTAAAGATGCAAGAGGACTTGACTTTCTCATACTCAAAGCGATACTCTGAAGGTGGCAAAGTTGCTAGAATTATAGACAATATTGAGTTCCGACTTAAAGAAGATCTCCCTGAGCCTAAAAGAAGGAGACTTGACGAGAGGGGTGTGAAACCAGTAGAAGAAGTAACTTTTGCAGAGTTAAAATCATACAATAGGGACCAGCTTCGAGCTTATTGCTACATTTATGGTATGTAAATACTATTTTATTATATTCTTCATTTAAGTGAAGCTTTAGGCATACCACGCAAGAAGAAGGCAGAAATGGAATTGGACATGGCGCGCTATGCTTCAGCGTTTCATCCCGGCGACCCTAATTATGACCTTGCAACTTTTGAAAGTGTTGAAAGCACACATTTGACAAGAAGCATGCCGTCTTCTAACAATCTTTTTAGTAACCCCTTTAGTCGGTCGTCCATTTATTATCAACCTGGTTCTACTACCTGGGACGGTGTATCAGCTTCGCAACCGTTTAGACCAGCGAATACGCGACTTGGTGGTGCTCTTGGTTATCCGCCAAGTCACCACAACAACAATTTTAATCTAGGTCGTGCTCAAGGAACCGGATTGGATAGCTTCAGAAAAGCTACTTCATTTCGTCGAGTTGCTCCCAGTTCACGAGTAGCTGTTAAGCAACGAATTGAAAAGAACAGTACAAAAAATCAGAGAGAACATGCGAGACAGACGGCTTCAAAGTATAGGATGGCATTAGATGGGATGGTAAGTTGCACCTTATAATATTCTTGGGGGTTAAAATACGGTGACTAGGGCCCTTTGAAAGTACCTGTCGTAGCCAATGCCGCTTCTTATTTCGGTTCTTTTGATGGGATATCTCAGATGAAAATACGAGATGAAGCGTTCGAACGATATGAGGTAATTCTATTTACTGTATCAGAACTCGTTGCTGAAAATCTTTATGTCATGTCCTAGAGAAATAACAAATTGTTACTAGAGCTTTTTGAGAGACCGCTTCATAAGTCAAATGTTAATGTGGAAAACGATAAAAGTTCACAAATTGAACGGCTGAAGGAACTGATAATGACAAAGGAATCTAACTTTTCGGAGGATCATCAAGCTTCTTTACAAGAAGAACATCCCTCATTAAACCTGAAAGATTTGTATAAAATAGACAACATAAAAACAATTGAGGAGTTTTGGGAAGTCAAGAATGAGCTGGAAAAGCAGTATAACGTGAATTTTATTCATTCACCCTCTAAAGTCAAGTTGGTCTCTATAGGCAATTCAAAAAGTACAAATTTGGAAGAGAAAATAACAATTTTGCAGCTAAGATAATAACGTATGAATATTTCTCCTGTTTAAACTATCCAAACCGTCTTACACATCGGAACGTGGTGAATAAGCTGGAGACTTTGGAGAGTATGCAGGAGATTTTGGAGAATAAGCTGGAGACTTTGGAGAGTATGCAGGAGATTTTGGAGAATACGCAGGAGACTTCGGAGAGTATGCTGGAGACTTCGGAGAGTATGCTGGAGACTTTGGAGAATACGCAGGAGACTTCGGAGAGTATGCTGGAGACTTCGGAGAGTATGCTGGAGACTTCGGAGAATACGCAGGAGACTTTGGAGAGTATGCTGGAGATCGTGGGGAATACATCAATGTTTCACCCTCCTGTGTTCCTCCATTATAATGGGCACTCCCAATATGCCTGTTGACTGCCGGAGAACTGGGACTGTAACCAGGGCTCGTAGGAGAATATGCTGGGGAACGAGGCATATAGGCTGGAGAAGTCGGACTATAAGCTGGACTAGTAGGAGAATATCTCGTCCCAAGTCCATTTGCAGGGGATGTTGGGCTATAAGCAGGACTCGAAGGAGAATATCGAATTCCTGGTGAAGTAGGACTATATGCAGGACTTGTCGGCGAATACCGCTGCCCTCCTCCTATTCCAGGAGATGTAGGACTATATGCCGGAGATGTCGGAGAATAGCTGCGCTCCACCATTGGAGAAGATGGGCTGTACAAAGGACTCATTCCCATACCTAGATAACCCGGACTTGAAGGTGAAAACTGCATTGATGCCCGGCTGGGTGAGAAGGAATAGCTTGAGATACCGTCACCAGTATACGGTGAAAACTGAAAGTTTCCCGAATAGTTGATACTTGTTTTAGGAGAGAAGCTACCATACAAGGGAGTTGCCGTCGGATCAAAAATTCCTTCACTTCGAGGTGTTGTTGGTTCATGACTCGGAGTTCTTTCCCATGAAGGTTCCAAAAAGTTCTGTGTATCTTGCCATCCTGTGGTCATATCTCTCGGTTCCTCTCGAATCAACGTTTCCTCATTTAATAACACTCCAAAACTTCCAGTACCGAAGTTGCACATTTGACCCATCATGATGTTTTCTGTAACAGAGTTTCGAAAGTCGTCCAGTTCTCCAAAGGTTGCAGCTTCTAGTAAAATATCAACGGTTTCTTCAAAAGAACTCTTTGCAAGCGCTCCCTTATCAACTCGGTTTATCCCATGACGGGTAATGGATTGAAGAAAGCCTCTATGTGTCATTATATCTGCAAGTATGGCTAAATGTCTATAATTCACATCTAAACCATATGGTTCCATTACAGCTCGAATTTCTGACAAAAGAAGAGCTCTTGCGGCTTCAATTCCTAAAATTTCATACACTTCTACAACGTCATTACTAATCGTTCTTCGTGCATCGACAGCAGGATGTGAGAGAACAGCAAGTAAATTAGTACCTTCTGTATCCAAGACCCATTCATCCGTAGTTACAAATGACCCTGTTTGCAAGTCTACTTGTTTCAATTTTGTTACACGCATATAGGCTCGATGTATTCCAGGGATTCCTCTTAAATGAAGGTTGGTCAATAAATGTGCTTCAACCTTTTTCAAAAATCGCTCATCGTTGGTCAACTCATCGTCATTATCTTCATTGGCATTCTCATCTTGAGTCCAATCCTTTCCACTATCGTTGTGCGATTCGACTATACGGATACGCAATACAAGCTTTTCTGCATTGTCATCTGAATATATACAATCTAAATCTTCTCCAAATTCATTGTTTATCTGAGCTGCAATATCTCTCATTAATATTCTCGAATCCTCCATATTGCTCCGTAATAGTACAAAACGTAAAACCCAAGGAGAGAGCCGTTTCTCATCCATTGTTCCCTCAGCATCGGCTAAAAGATATCGATCTTCCACAAGTTCTGTATCCTCTTCAATTAAAGTGTTACGAGGGTCGGGATCGTAATAAATTTCTGAATAATGTACAACATTTTTTAGCGTGATGTATTGTAATTCACTCATGACGCGTTTGGCTGCTTCTTCATCTCGAGCAGCTTCTCCTTTTAAATAAACAGTAAGAGAAGGTTTCTTCATATTCTTTGCAACATTAATAACCTCTTTGAATCTTGGCACTCCAAGTGTCACGTTCTTCTCCGAAACTCCAGCTAAATGAAAGGTGTTTAATGTCATTTGAGTTGTAGGTTCTCCAATACTTTGTGCAGCAATAGCTCCTATCATTTCTCCAGGAGATACCTGAGCTCGTAAAAAGCGACTTTCAATTTCACCCAAAAGCCAAGAAAAGGCTTCCGAATGAAGACGATGATATGCAATGATTCTTTTGGTAGCCAAAGTGGCTCTGATATGTATTTGAAATAGTAAGGTAGCGTTGAGTTGCAACTCCGTACTAATAGAGTCCTCATGCTTCGAAAAATGATGCACCTTTGCATTCTCATCTTTTCCTTGTTCATAAAGTTCCATCTCCAATGCTAATACGCGAGTTCTCCGCAATAAAAGCTTCACACCTTCCAAAACTGCTCGGGGATTGAGATTAGAAACTGAGTTGGGGTGAATACCAAAAATTTTCTTGGTATTGTCAATAAGTCTTTCTATATTCACAGGTAAAGCTACACGGTTATCATCTGTTCTAGGAAATATAGAATATCTCAAGATATCTCGATCTTCCTTGATGGTCTCAAACTCCTGATTCAGAAGAACAGCCAGCTCCGGATCACTATGAATGGCTTCCAAAACATCCACGTCTAAATATCGTCTACCATTGGGTGCTAATCCAAACCTTGAATCAAATGGATCCATTCGATAGGTCACCTCCAACTCTCTATCACTCATTCTCATGGAAGGAATCATTTGGCGTTCAATAATAGCGCCATCCATTCCATCCTCTCCATAGAGAAACTGTACAGCATGACCTCCAGAATCTCTAACTGTATGGTCATAATTAACCATAATGTCTTCCATTGCTTTCATTAATCTTCGTTGAATATATCCCGTTTCCGAAGTCTTCACAGCAGTATCAATAATACCCTCTCTACCACTCATAGCATGTAAGAAGAATTCATCAGGAGTTACACCACTCAAATAAGAGTTGAAAACAAAACCTCTAGACTCAGCGCCTAAATCATCAGCAGGATAGTGAGGAAGTGTCCTTCTCCGAAAGCCATAGAAAATGCGCTTTCCTTCCACATTCTGCTGACCAACAGAAGCCATAATTTGAGATATATTCAAAGTGGATCCTTTCGAACCAGCGTTCACCATTCGCTTCAGATTATTTGAAGCAGGTAATGACCTCGCTGCTGCCGAACCGACCTTGTTTCTTGCTTGGTTCAAAACAGAGTTGATCTGATCTTCTAGCGACTCCATCATAGTTTTTCCGGGTTTACATTGAATTTCTCCATTCTGACCCTTTTCAATAAGAAGAGTTACCTCCTGTCTTGCTGCTTCCATAGTTCGCACGATGTAATTCATTGTCTCGTCGTCTGCAATAGTGTCACCAATACCAATAGAAAATCCACGTTGTAATAACCAATGATTGATAAGCAGCTGAACAGAAGAAATAAAATCACAAGTAGCATCGGGTCCATGTTCCTTCCAACAAACATGAATAAGACTACCTGCACGAGTACCGACAGTTGACTTATCAATGATTCCACAAATAAGCTCTCCTCCAGAAATAACAACTCTAGTGTCATGAACTGTCATATCTGGACCAAAAATGGGATCCGAGTCTGATTCATCGACATGTGTTTCAGCAAAGCGAATTATATTGACATTCGGAGTTATCATCGAAAACAATTGCTTGCCACTCCAAAGTTCCTTTGGTTTTAGAATTGCAGGAATCGGAATTTGACCATCAAATCCTTCAATGTGCATTAATAAATTCATCATCATATCCCTAGTAATAAATACATCTCTCATGGTAAAAAGTGAACAACCCAACAAAGTATCTTGTACCAAACCCATAACTGGCTTGTTTGCTTGAGGAGAAACGATATTTTTAGGAACCATCATGAGTTCCAATATTTCAGCCTTTCCTTCTAAAAATTGAGGAACGTGTAAATTCATTTCATCACCATCAAAGTCTGCATTATAAGGACTTGTGGCCGATAAATTTAAACGAAAGGTTGAATATGGAAGAATTCGAACTCGATGACCCATAATGGACATTTTATGCAAGGACGGTTGTCTATTAAAAAGAACAACATCGCCATCTTGCAAATGTCTTTCTACCTTGTATCCAATTTCCAAATGCAAATCAGCAGGACGTCTCACATAACGAAGGTCTATACGCTGTCCATCGTCTCGAACAATATACTTTGCTCCAGGATGCTCATTTGGACCATTTGCAACGAGCGCTTGTAGTCGTGCATAACTTAAGGGCGTAACCACTTCTGGATATGTAAGATTCATGGCAATACTCTTGGGAACTCCAACTTCGTCCAAGCGAATATTAGGATCTGGTGTAATGACTGTTCTTGCGGAAAAATCAACTCGTTTACCCATCAAGTTCCCTCGAATTCTTCCTTCTTTTCCTTTCAAACGTTGAGAAATGCTCTTCAAAGGACGACCAGATCGCTGAAGAGACCTCGGTAAACCAGGTAACTCATTGTTCATATAAGTCGCAATATGATATTGTAACAGTTGTAACTGTTCATTTAAAGCATGAGCGGGAGCACCTTCTCTCTCTAAACGCTTCAACGCATTGTTCGCTTTGACAATATCACCAAGCTTGTGAGTAAGATCGTCTTCACCCCGGCTGGTGGCATCCATCATGATAGAAGGGCGCACATGAGGTGGTGGCACTGGTAAAATAGTCACTATCATCCAATCTGGTCGACTTTGTTCACGACTAAACCCTAAAATGTCTGCATCCTCGTCTGATATATGTTTCAAAATGTTATAGGCCTTTTCTGCTGTGATTTGTTGGCGTTTTTCGCCACCACTTTCAGCAACGTCGGGAAATTCAGCAACAATATTCAGAGCATCTCGTAAAAGTTTAGGTTGTGCATTACCGCAAAACCGACACTCCTTCAAACGAGGAAGAGATAAAAATAAACGAAGGCGTTTCGTACCCTTCTTAATCTGTTCAATTTGCTTCAATCTAGTAGCTATGCTCGAATCCTCAATATTTATAAGCAACTTGGAGCAGTAGTAACAAATACAGCGAAGAACCTTCAAAGTTGATGCAAGAAAACCAGGATTATAAACTGGTTGAGCCAATTCGATATGCCCAAAATGACCTGGGCAATCCAAAAAGGAACTATGACAAGTTCGACAAGGAAAGTCTCGGTCTATAGCACCCAGTCGTTGATCCATTAAACCACCTTCTTTTGGTCTGCCTTGCTCAAAGGCAATCTCTCGCTGAATGGGAGCAACGGAGTAACGCCTCTAAAGAGACAAAGTTAATGAGGATATTGTAAAAGGAGGGGTTAATGAACAACACCTAGTCTTCCCAAACAACCCCATTAATAATCAGAATAATACTTACAATCTCTTCTGGGCTTAATATTCCGAACTGGAGAGCCGAAACTTTCTTGAGTTCAACACTTGAAACGGCTAGGGCGTCCATTTCTCAAAGGTCCCTGTCCTCAAAACGGAAAATTTCGGCAACTCAATAGTCACTAAAATAGTTTCATTACTCTTTTATAAGAGCATTTGTCTAGAAATAAGTCACCTTTTTGGGAAACAAGCCACAAACAGAAAAAGACCCCTATGACTTTATTCTATGATCCCCAAGAGCGAACCTTTGGTTCTGAGCCTCTAACCACTGTTGTATGAAACGAAACTAAGAATATTGAGCCGCCCAAGCTCGTTAGTTTCGGTTTAATACGTGCGAACACTGTAAAGACTTTCACTTGGTTCACACGCAAACAAACCGACCCACACAACCAATGGGGACACAGAACGATGTGCTTACGACGAAGGGCTTCATTTAAGGTACAAGAACACTTGTTTCAACAAGGAAAGCTTTACTCGTTATTTGTTGTAGTCACAAATAAAATCCCACCTTTCTAGTATTTAAGACTCGGTATAAAAGAAATTGTAAACTACCCAAGTACTATACAACTGCTTAATGAAGTACATCGTTCCACATACTACAAGTTCTCTACTTTTGAACTCGATTTTTCCAAACAGGTATTCTGAAAATAAGGTACAAACTTTGGTTTCTGATAGGAAGGCCTAGGAAGTCGTGGTCGCTCTTTAATAATCTTTTCTGCCTCTGTAGCTGCAACTCTCTCAATTTCCACGAGACCAACAACTTTTTTCAAGTCTTTCCACACTTTTACGTTGTCCGGTACAACCTCCGCTTTGTGAATCTTCGTAATACCGAGTTTCTAAGTTCACAAAAGTTACACAAGAGACCAAAAAGGATCCAAGAAAAACAAATACCTCTAAAGTTTCCTTCTTGATCCTATGTTTTCTAATAAAACTTCTTCGAAGAGTGACGATAAGTCTAGTATCAGAAAGACCGTTCAATAGTGCGTTGTTAACCATAGAAGTGATGGGTTCCTGGTACAGTAATAGTCTTCTGGAGAAATGACCAAAAGATGGACACAACGGAATAATATTGCAGAGTTTCAGACCCAAAACAATGATATCCTTTCTTTAAATGTTGGAGATATACTGTATAATATTATTAAGTTGAACGTAAAAATAACGAGCAACTAACGGGCTTTCTGTTTCACATAACGCAATGCAGCAAATTCATATATTTACATAAGACGACTATCGATTGATTCTTCCTTGCAAGATGCCTCCGTATCCAGTAGATCTGGACTCGGAGTTTGAAAAGTTTCAACGTGAAATTGAACAAGTTGGAAAACCACAAGGCTCTACAAGGCTACAAAGTGGAGCTTCTACAATCTTAGTAGCTTCAAAGCCTGCCGTCCGTGAAACCTCAAATAAGGTTGACCCTGCTCAACAAGCTTGGCAACAAGAGGTTTTGGCTCGTGACTTTGAACTTGCTAGGGCGTTTCAAGAAAATAAAAAAGTAGTTGAAAGTCGAGCAGAGAATTCGAGTAACCTTGAAAAAGATTATTACAAGTCGGCTCATGCAACGTATCTCTACAAGACTTCCGACCTGCAAGCCATTGGTGATCAGAAAACCAAACACAAGATCCGCAAGAAAGATGCTAAACACAAAAGACTGGTTAGAACTGCAGCAGGTGAAATATGGGAAGATACTACTTTGTTAGAATGGCCAGAAAATGACTTTCGACTGTTTGTTGGAGACTTGGGTCATGACGCGACTGACGAGTTACTTCAAACTACCTTTGAAAGGTTTTCTGGATATAACATGGCTCGAGTTGTAAAGGATAAGAGAACAGGAAGGTGTAAAGGGTATGGATTTGTAAGCTTCTCAAAGCCGGAAGGTATGATACAAGCTATGAAGGCATTAAATGGCAAGTACATCGGTTCACGTCCTTGCAAGATACGAAAGTCTACCTGGAAAGAAAGGATGCTAACAAAAGACAAAAAGCCTGAAGTGGAATTGCTCCAACAGTTTCGTCAACGATTGAAACAGACATAGTTGTGACAAAAATGATATAGAAATGTGGAAATGGAGTTGATTGATTTACTTTAGATGCGTATGCATATGCAACAGACAAAAGTACTATGATGCACAAATATATTTTCCTAATTCCAACGAGGCAACCAACGCCTTTTGTCATGTGCTATTTTGGTCAATGAGATGGCATAAACCCATGGAGCCCAATAAACGAAAGCTACAACTTCCAATATCAATATCTAAATGTTCATGTTATCATATTAGATGAGCAATCTACAGAAATTGAATACTTACAACAATAATGAATGCAAATTTATATGACTTTGGAAATCTGTCGATAACCAAAGCAGTAAGCAGCTCTGCATAAAAGAGACCGGGAATATAATGATATAAGAAGGCACTTCGTTCCACAGCAACATAGGGAAGTAGATTCAGTGCATATGCTCCACATAATATGCAACCTTTCTCCATCAAACTTCTTAAATCTGCCTTGGATGATATGGTATAACGATATCTACCAAAGAAAATGGCACATAATAAGAAAGTCAATGCACTTAGCAAACAAAGGTACATAACAGCGGGGTTTCCAATGAGATATATTTGTGACATTCGAGATTCATCTTCATCATCTTCTTGGACAAAGTACAATAGTCCACGGAGATTGAGTGGCCATTCGTACCATTTTGATTCCCAAGGATGGCGATCCTTGATGCCCTTATTGGCACGAAACATTTCCCTATTCAACTGAAAAAAGCTAGTCAAGAAAGGTTGGCGGGTGGCAGCGGGATGATAAAAGGGATTGCCTATAAGAGTCTTTTGAAATTCAGGTGTCATGAATGCATCTCCAGATCCCGAATAGGGCAGCAGCTGGAAATGAACATAAAAAACAAATAGGTAAACGAAAATGCCACTAAGACCGGCAATGAGACATTCCCAAATTTCAAGAGGTTCCTTAAGAAAATGAAGGCCGAAGAAAGACACAATAGCAATGATTCCTGGAGTAGCAAGTGCTGTCCATTTCACTGAAATTGCACAACCACAAAGTAATCCCGTTAAAACCAAAAAGAAAAGAAATGACCTTTTGCAATTTTCTTTCTTGCATTTCCACAATTTCAAGGCACTATAGAAAGAAGCCATGCAGAAGAATAAAAGTTGCGAGTCCACTAAAATAAGACGAGACTCTATTAAAGAAAGAAAATCCAGTAAAACCATGCTTGCACCAGCAAAAGAACCAACAGAGGAAATATCTAACTCTCTACAGGTCAAATACATGAGTGGAACGCTCAAGACACCAAACAATGCGGATACTGAGCGTAAAACTTGGAACTTGGTATCACCATATTCGGCACCGATGGCATCATACAAAAATCCCGGATTGTATCCACCCAATAAGCCACCAAGATAGAGAATCAATTTTCCCAAAGGAGGATGAATGTCGAAATAGTACTGGTGCTTAAAGTACCAAGTCACAAACTTGCCAAAGTGGAATTCGTCAAAGACAACTGCAGCTGGGTAAAATAAACGCCAGAATCTAGTAGCTAGAGCAAAAAAGGTCAATAACAACAAGTTCCAAAGGTCTGTACTATTGAGTTGACTTTCTCTGAACCAAAACGTAAGATATTTGTTTCTCTGATGACTCTTCTTTATCTTGGAACTATGGGGTCGTCCAATTGACCCATTGCTTCTTGGAGAACCATATTGACTCGTTGTGGTCTTTTTCAAAAATTCCATACAAGTGCTTCAATGTACCTAACCGAACCAACGCTTTTGGGATAGAAGCAACAATATCAAGTGAAAACGTGTCACACAAAAAATGCTCGCTGAAATTTTTTCTTTGTGGAGAGCAATTGGATTGCGGACCCTCATTTCAAATGAAGAGCAAATAATATTTCTGTAATTTGCAATTGCGATGTGGAAAACCATTTGTTGAAAATGGATCATTACATCATATTTATTGTTGTGCGCACTGGACACGGCTAGCACGCTCACTGCTGTCTTGATCTTCATCATAAATATTCCCTCCACTAGAATTGGCCGTTCCTTTCAACTGTTCGGAGTCGAAATCTACCATCTGCACTTGTTCAAAGTTTTCACTTTCCATCGAGATATCATTTCGCGGACCCAAAGTTCTCTCTAATATAGCTTGTTGCTCCGACGAAAGGAATTTCGGAAACACAATGTGAAACTGGATAATCAAATTGCCCTTCTGAATAGGATTGCCTTTCACGGGCATCCCTTCGCCAATGATCGACTTGAGCATATCGGGTTGAATGATTTCACCAGGTTCTGTTTTCAACAGCAACCTTCTTCCGTCCAAATGGTCAACAACAGCTGTCATTCCACAAAGTGCTTCCACTAAATGAATATCTTTCTTTAACAGTAAATGAATACCGCGTCTTCGAAAGACTTCATGAGGTTTTTCTTCGATAACAATGATGACATCTCCGGGTAAACAACCCGGAGCTTCATCAGCTTCTCCAGAAATAATAATCTTCTGACCACTTTCCATACCAGGCTCAACATAAACCTCCAGAATTTTCTTCTCGTTAATCACTTTCTTGCCATGACACTTGGAACATTTATCACTATCTCGAATGATCTCTCCAGTACCACTACATTCCGAACAAGTAGTTTGAATCTGTTGTATCATTCCAGGACCCATTTGGCGAATTTGGACTCTTACGCCTCTTCCACTACATATAGAACAAGTAACTGCTTCAGCTCCACTCCTTGCTCCCTTTCCTGAACAATCACTACAAATTCGATGGCGGTTCAAAGCTAACTTGGCAGTCTTCCCTAAATAAAGATCTTTAAGAGTTACCTTCAACGTATGCACGACATCCTCGGCTTTCTTAGGTCCTCTACTTTTGCCCTTTGACCTTCCAAACAGACCTCCACCAAAGAATGCTTCAAATATATCTTCCGCATTCATACTTGCTCCTAGACCTTGTTGAGAAAGTCCTTCTTCACCATACTCGTCGTATACTCTGCGTTTCTCGTCATCAGAAAGTACTTCAAAGGCTCTTGTTACTTCTTTGAATTTTTCTTCATCGCCACCCTTGTCAGGATGTAGTTTAACAGCCAATTTCCTGTACGCTTTTTTAATCTCATCTTTTGATGCGTTGGTAGGCACACCAAGCAACTCGTAGTACTTTTTGTTATCAACGCTTTCGTTCGCTTTCTTTCCGCCAAACCTTCCAAACATGTCAAGACATGTATGCCAACGTTAGAAGCATCCAGAAGCACATAATGTCGGGACAAATGTGGTGTGTGGATGGAGTCCCAATGATTGTTAAAATGTTGTTGAAACTTGTATTGGAAAATACTCAAAACCAATTAGTTATTAAAAATCTTCTTTATATGAAATCTTAATACGGTCTATATTTGTATATGGCACTTGTTCACAAGCTTTCAAGAGCCCTTTGCTTTGATAGATGACTGACAGACTTTGATAGGCCAATAGATAATAGCTGAAAGGGAGGAAAGAGGATGACAAGATCCAAATTACTTTTATATGGAGACTGCTGTGTACTAGACTTTTATAAAACTTGCAGATTATTAGAGTTTCCTAAAATGCTCTAAAAGTTGGAAGTCTACTATGAAGGGACTCTGACAGACAAGGATTTTGGTAAACCTGAATATCGCCAGCCAGTCCAATCGACTAAAGCTATCTTAATTTTTGTCACGAAACACTCTTTACTTGCCGATACCTTGTTGCTCCAAGAGTTCACTCTTGAGTTGCCACTGACCATCACTACGGTTGTTGATGGTTATCTTGATAACAGAGAGACAAGGAACAACTCGTGAGGAAATCCTTCCTCAAATTAAGAACAACACGAAGCAAGAAAAGCCTTTAAACAATGAAAACTAAATATATATAAGCAATAGAAAAATTCCAGTCGCTCAGGCTGCTATGACAAGTTCCTACCTCAAACGAGAGAGGACAATACTGACTGTGGGTTCTCCAACTACTCGACTTTTCCACGATACAGTGACACACGCAAGAGTTGTTTCTTGCTCAAAAAGCCTCAAATTTGCTGTGTATACATAAAATGATAGTCTGCATACAAACTACTGGGCTCCAAAAACCAAATCAAATTCGTGAGAGGTAATATTTTACAACTTTCAAGTCTTCCACTAGTTCAACAAATTCAATGGTGACTTTGAAACAAACTCACATTTGCCAACAACATTCCATGAAGATGACCGAAAAAAAGGTTTGTTTCCAAATTACTACGAAGATTCCACATTCTTTAAGCGGACGACCACAACAATTACATCTGAAGTGGACAATTCGTGTGTTTACATGTCGCTGGAAACTGTACACGAGGAATCAAGCGAAACAACAGAGAAACAGAACCAGTTGGAAAAGTTGAAACTGGACAACTTGGAAGATATTACATTTCAAGTGGAGAATGTTTCCCCCACAAAAGAGGAAAAGTATTCTTCGGAGTATTGTATTGCCTGCTATGACCACCCAGCAAATATTATGTTATTGCCGTGTGAACATAAGATACTTTGTGGTTACTGTGTGACACGATTAGACGATCAACTTTGTCCGTTTTGTAGGAATCATGTAGAAACTGTGCGAATCTTTCCAAGGTTCCACGCAGGTTTCACTCAGCAGTTGGAGGAAAAACTTGAACAGAAGAAAGGACAGGATATAGAGGTTGAAGATTCTTTTCGAGAGGCTTCACTGAGAGAAGAGTCGTTTTCTGGTCTAGCAGCGTTGGGAAATGTTTCTTCTTATAGTCGTTCGCCTTCGTTGCATTCTAGCCACTCGATTGGAGGAGAACCAAGTAGTAGTGGTCCCAAACGTTCAGTAAGTTTGCGAAATTTTAAGAGAATCTTTACAACGCCACGGGCTTCTCAAAAGAAGGAGCCCAAGGAAGAATACATTCCCCCAAAGATAGTGGTTTCCCTGAGTAACATACTTGAAGAGTGCAAGTTTCACGAAAATGAAGTAATTGAGAAGACTTTCCAAGTTCTGGTAACAGGATCAGATGATGTAGACAAGGAAGGTATTGTTCATTCGTTACAGGATCTTTTTCCTGTAAAGAAACCGTATATTCCATGGTCACCAGAAGAAAAGTCTAAACTTGGACATGAAGAATACTTAGATGCAATTGACACTTTTCAGGCAGCAGAAGACTTTGTGGCCAATCTGGATATTCAAGGAGCACCCGTTAGAGTGACTGCAGTAAACTTATGGGAGTTGTTAAGAATAATGAGAACTGGGAAAGCTGATGTTCGCCATCCAGATGTTGTTATTCTTTCATGTGACACACACTCATTACGTTCATTTCGTGAAATGCTTGCTTTGGACGAAGTATTGCGAGAACGTCTCAAATGTACTACTCCACGCTTTTGGGCGGTACTCGGTAATGAAACTTCGGACCCAAGTGACCAAATAAGTCTTGAAGATGCTGAGTTTGCTTTCAAAGAGATTCCATTGGATAGAAGACCTCAAGATTTCTTTTTTCTACCAGAGAGAGGGAAGTTTTGCTCGTGGTATATTGAACTAGGAAAGGAAATAATTACCCACGCCAAGTCAGCAAGAGGTATCGTAGACAAGAATGAAACAGAACGTTTGGAGGATCATGTGGGTTGTCTTGGTTGCACGATAATATAAAATAGATTTTTGTTTCTTTTGTAAAAAGTTAGAATAAACAAAATGGAATTTCTGGAAGAATAATGAATGGAAAGTCATTTTGCCACGTTTTCACGACGATTGTCAAATTTCTGTTTCGAATGATGCAAGCGTTTCACGCGCCGGTTGGAAAGCCTCTGAACAAGTCCAACTCGTCACCTTATTTTACTGAAAATTGCGTAGTATGTCTAGAGAATCAATCTACTATCGAACTTAGGCCTTGTGGACACGCCATAATTTGTCAAACTTGCGTGTCTCGTTTGGACGATACACTATGTCCTCTATGTCGCCAAACGGTGCAAGTCATTCGAGTGAAAGGTGCAAAAGATTTATATCCATTTAAACCAAAAATAGGTGAAACACAAAATTCTGAAGAGTCTAAAGTTAATTCTAAGCAGTTTCCTCTTGAGGAAGAGTCCACTAGGCCAGGAGAAGTTGTTGGTCAAAGTGCTTCGTTTCATATGCACAGTGAATATCAAGGTCATTTAGAATTAGAAGTTCCTTTTTCAAATATTTTAGAGGAAAGACGTGCGTTTGAGAGTTTTGTCCTTAGGCGAACATATCAAGTTGTGGTTTCAGGTTCCGTTGAAGTCAATACCAAGGCACTCGTTAGTGAAGTCCTTGCAAGATTTGAAAACAATCTCAAAGACTTCCATATGGATGATTTCGAAAGTTTCGAGCAACAAAGGTTAAGGAATGGTGCAAAAGTGGAGTTTGTTTCGGACAACTCTCATGCAGGTGCGCTTCAGAGTGAACAATTGACAACTATGAACCAATCTATTCCGTTGCACACTGTTGTCGACACTACTTCATCAGCTCAGGCATATCTTGCCAATGCTTGTATTGAAAACATTCCGCTTCATATAAAAAGCTTCAGAATATGGGAACTTATTCGCATGCTACGACAGCAAAAGAAGAAAAAGCAAGACCTTTTTATTCTTTGCTGTTCAGCATTTTCAGAAATATCCTTGAACGAGGTGGTGGCTTTAGACGAATCGATATCTTTGCGCTATGTAATGTGTACACCCCGAATATGGGTATTTCTTGATGTTCCTTTATCTGAAAGCGAAAAGATGCTTGAAAGGAAGTTGACCTTTGAGCAAGTCGAAGAAGCATTTTTAAAGGTTCCTATTCATAGACGTGCATCAAAGATTGTGCATATCCAACAGTTGGATGAACATAATATGGAACAATTGGGACACGACATTGCATCTTTCATCAAACAAGGGCGTCGTCTAGAGCGATGCAACTCCTTCCACAACTTGTGTTGTTTTATGTAACGTATCGACATTGTTGTTGTATGTTGTTTTCGGCTCTGTGCATTGTTTATATATTTGAGTGAATGTTTTGTGAGTTTTCAAAGTGCGTCATTGTTTTTTATTTGTTCCATTTAGGAAATAAAGAACAGAAGAGGCACTTGATTGAATTTTTTTATAGAATCGAGGAAACAAAAGTATTCCGTTACAGTTCTTCTTAGCACTTTGTACATAGAAATAGAAAATAAGTATTGACATCTACAAAAGCTTATCAACTTTCTTCCTTTCCCTTCGATAAAAGCTGTCGTGAGTATAAAGAAGATACAACCTCATTTAGTTGTGTCGCCAAACTGTCCAAACGCTGTAAATCTTGTTCCTTAATAACTGATGCTTCGTTGTTACATTCGACTGTTGGAATCCATTCTTTGTGATGCTTCGTTGCGAGTTGATTTTGAACCAAGTCTTCCAGTTGCATTATGCGCTCACTTAAGATATGTCCTTGATTTCTTTCAGAACGAAGAACGAAGAAAAATCCAATTAAAACGATTAGAGATATTAACAAAACAAATATAAAAAGTGCATAAAGTTGGGTCTCTAAACTTCGGAGTCGAGCATTCCAACTTTCTTTTCTATTTGGACTTTGGAAACCATCTTCCAAAGAAGTTTTGGAGCTCGAAGACTTGTTTTTCTGACTCTAAGTCATATTTAAATAAAGAAGACAAGGAAATGGGATAAAATCTTACATTTTCTGGCAAATCTGTTTGTACTTCGAGCTTCGACCTTGTTGTAGACTTGGCGTTCCCATTCTTCACAAGTTCATCCATCACATAATTGCCTCTGTTATTTTCAATGTACTTCTTTAATACCTTTGTCAGGGTTTCGTAGCTCTCCATTGTTTCTCGATGAATATTCGACTCAATCAATCTCCTCCACATGACCTTTTTCTTCCACTCAACATTGAGATATATATTCACTTCACATTCAGGCTTATTATTTTTATTAGTGGACTTGTCATGGGCCTCTATCCTAGTTTGCATAACAAAAGTATCCCCAAATGGAATGTCTAATAACTGGTTCGTCCATTCCACCTTCATTGATCAGTATCAAAATATACGAAAGAAACAGACAAGTAACAATCGACTTACGAGTAAGTAATCTTTCTCTGGATTCAAACAGATACGTTGATGTTCTTCATTTCGAGTTTTATTGATTCCTACCGCCAAAGCTTTGTTATGAACAGGTGAGTAGTATTTGACGGTACGAATACATCCCAAAGTAGAGTGACGTTGCCATTTGCTAATCTCTAAATTGGAATCTCCTCGTAATTCATGATACTCTTCCAATACACTATGTGTTGTGTCCAGTCCCTCTTCTTCTGAAGACGAAGGTACAGAATTTGGCTCCTCTGTTTCATTTCCTATAGGACATGAGTTCAAAGCAATCAACTCTCCAAGATACAAAACAGATGTGGCAAGGTGACAAGAGACAAGAAGGTGGTCCTGGTCATTGAACGAATTATCAAACATGCTTGTTTGTGTGAAATCTTCTCTTTCAAACATTCTGATTGTTTCGGCTATTCTGTTGTGTTGCTGCTCATCTCTCTCTTGATTCTCTTCACCTTGCATTTCCGAATCCTCCGAATTCGATGCAACAGAGTCATCTACTGTATGCATATCTTCATTGTCATCTTCTTGACTGCCAAAGTTTTCTAATATTTTCTCAAATTGTGCACTGCTCTTTAACTCTGCAAGCTTTCCTTGTTTGAATAGAGTCCACAGAAGAAACTAGAAATAGTAGTTGAGTAAAAACATGGAATTGACAGGCATAGTAATACACCAACCAATCGTTGAAAAGCTAGATTTCTTGTTAAAAAGGAAGCAAAGAAATATTTCCTCCCATCTTTCAATACTATTTGAATAGCAGTTGGGAAAATCATTGCCACATTCTTCTTTCTTATACTCAATATATCGCTCAACGGAATAACCACTCTCAAGGGACGGCCAAATAGTCCAGAGAAAAAACATAAATAACTGTTTGTCATATAAAGTTTTCCTTGCATGAGCACCCCCTTTCCCAAGGCACAAGCAAACTCTCCTAGAAGATTCTCTGAATCTGGAAGATGGAACCTCTTATGAAGGGTTTTCGAGTGAGAAATCTGTGAAGCGGAATACGTAGAATCATTAAGACCTGAGGAGCTTGTAACGATACTACTATATTTATCCGGTTTGTTTGAAGAAACCAATCGATTCCTCTCCTTACTGGTCTTCTTGTTAAGGTTGGTGGAAGCAGAGTCGGATTGTGCTGAGTTCTTATTACCGATACTATTCCAACTTTTTTCTCTCGTCTTTAACGTTGCAGGTACAGTTGTGTCTTCGGAAGCCATACGGGACCAGTCTTGTTGTGTTTCGGTCGCTGACTTGCCAAATGAAGTGTCGTTTTGTGTATGAGAAAAGGAAACTGCACTTGTACGTTGTTCCAGTGTTGCACTTGAGTTCAATGTCCTTTGAGAAGAAGAGGCTACTTCTATAGCCATGCGATGGTTTTCCACATTTTCTTCGGACATAAGAATAAACCGTCACTTGGGCCACGCGTGGATTAACTAAGAGGAATGGCTCGGAAGGAGACAACTGTCCAAGCCAGTAGTCCAAGTTGTCTTCCTGTTAACAACGACCTTTATATTATAGACAACGAAACTACAGTCAATGAATCCTTATTAGGAACCGAATCATACGCCAACAGTGACTGGTTGCCGGATAGTGTTTTATCCTTACATGGGGAAGGAGACAATAACTTGGCTGTAAAATTGTCACATAATACAAAAAGTTTATATATACTCGTCTTCTTAAATGCTTTTTCTGTGGGATTATATGTTCCTTCTATACCGGAATTATTATTAGATGCTTGTGTTGGAGATTTATCAAGGGCAACGTTACTGCAAGGCTACATTAGTTCGTTGGTGAGTGCCAGTTTATGAACGGATAAGTCCATCTAACCATAGTACCAGGGTGCTTTCTTGGAAGTTTTTTCAAACTCTTTCCTTGGAAGCTTATCTGATAGGAGAGGTCGTAAACCCTTTTTACTGCTTTCTTTATTTGGTACAAGTCATTCATTCTTTTCCCTTTATGTGGTCCTCAACGTTATGTTTTACACAGGACAAGCACTGAATTTACTTGTCATATGTAGCTCTCCAAAATATATTGCATCCTATTTTGTTGGCAGAGTTTTTTATGGTCTTACAGCCGGTTTTTTGGCTTTGATCAACAGGTAAAGAATATTCTTGTCGAGACGAATGGTGAAATTCATCGTTCATTTCTTAGTTGTGTTGCAGATATGAGCAATTTTCAACCACATTTATCTTCAGCTTTTGGTATATTTTTGTGTCTAGTTGTCTAAATTTCTGTTGATACATTTTTAGGTATGGTTGGAGCTTCTTTTGGTATTGGTTTTGCTTTGGCTCCATCTTTGGGTGGATACTTGTCGAAATCTTACAATGCATTATTCCCTCTTTATGCATCACTTGTGTTGCAAGTTTCTTGTATGGTGAGTTGGCTCAAAGAGTTTGTAAATGTCTATATTTTATGTTGTTAAAGGTTTACATTTTGTTTTTTTTCCAAGAAACCAGAGCTCGATTGTCTGCTTCGGAGAACAGTCTTGAACATGTTGTTTATCATATGGTTTCTGGAGTTCGACTCTTTTTAAGCTCAAATGCAATGACTCTCGTTGCTTTGGCAATTGTCTTGTTGGGAATGAATGAAGGAATTTTTACAATTATCTATATGTATTGTCGTCAACGTTTTGAATGGTTCAGAAAGAATTTATTATTTCAAGGTTGGATAATCATCTTATTGTTTATAGGCATACGGCAGAGCTTGGATTATTCCTTTCCAGTGTCGGGATCGTTGCTTTACTATCTCAAGGCATTTTCATACGTTATTTGGTTGGCCATTTTGGAGAACATGTTACATTGCTGCTTAGTATAGCAGTGGATGGTTAGTGCAATGATTTTCAACGGCTGTTCATTTTTTTCAACGTATTATTTTAGCTCTTCACTTTCTTGGTTATGGCATGGCAACTAGGTAAGAGTGGAATATGAGTTGGAAATCTTTCTTGTCATTTTGGTTGTGATAGAGGTTGGATGTTTTTTGTTATTTTATGGCTTGGATGCATTTCCTTTTGTGTCTTTCCTACTCTCAACTCTATTCTGGCAAAAGGAATGGTGAATGAAGACTATGGACTGTTACAGGGTGGTATTCAGAGTCTTCGAACTGTTACACGAATTGTTAGTCCTTTGTTATTCAGTGAAGTTTTCCGAGTTAGTGTTCAAGAGAAGCTTCCATTGGGTATTCCTTTTTGGATATGTAGTGTCTTCTGTCTTTCTTCTTGGTTTGCAATGTATTCAGCTTTGAAACGAATGGAATCAGTCTAAACTCCTAGTATACTTGTAAAACAACAAAAGTGAGGGTAGGATGGTTACTTTTGAAGATTGCAAGTTGAAAGTGTTTTGAACTCAAGAAACATGTTGGATAATGAAATATTTACAAGTTGAAAAAAAATTTACATACAACGACAACTATTTGACCCTGATGAATGACCAACATTTCTGTTCCTGTCGCTGCTTATTACTGTTGGTGTTGTTGCATGGGACGATATCCAAGAACGACTTCTATTTTGCCGTTTTCTCTGAATTTTTGCTCGACGCACAACAGTTTTCATAAGCGCACGCAAGTTATTGAATTTATCCGCCAAGTTAACATATAATACATCCAGTAAATCTGCACGATTAGGTTCATATTCTTTAAGCAACTTGTATATCGAATCGATGGTAAGACTGCTTTGCTCTTGATGCCAAAAAACATGTTTAAAATGTTCCGGAGAATTGCTGCTTCTTCCTTCTTCCAGTTCAGACTTGTCTAATAGCACAAGTAATTCTTTACAAACGAAACCATATCGATCTCTCAAACGTCTCTTCAGACTCAAAATATCATAAAATGATTGTTCATTGTCACTATAACAACAATATAATAGTAAATCAGGAGTATACCAAGAGTCCTTTAGCTTTGCAAATCTGAACAACTCCCATGTCCTTATATTCCTAAAACAAATAAAATTCCCTTCAAAACGACTATTGGGTGAATATTGTCCACATTGAAAACAAATATTTACAGGAGGCTTCTCACGACTTTGAATGGGACAGTGGTTCTTATTAGCCACTTTATTTCCCAAGTTCAACTCCAAACGTGGCAACTTGAACAAACTTTTGTTCATAGCATGAGCTGCCTCTTTGCCAACTTTAGGACTTTGGTTGATACAAGTCCCAGTATGAATATAAGAACCATCAACAGGAAATATATTCCTCAATACTTCAATCAAAAGTTCATTCATCTCAAAAGAGGAACCACAAACCCAAACCTGTAGGGTCTGTTTAACAATGTTGCGTTCGTGCTCATTTCGCTGTTGCAAAAGTTTCTCCAACGGATACATCAACGAGTTTTCAATTTCTTCACGTGAATGATAGTTTTCGCAAACTGACAAAACCAACCATTCTCCTGTCCTTCTGAATGGCCAATAAACTGAAGCACGGAAGTGGATGGAGATATCACTTCCTCAACTGGGTTCCCTGCACTGTACTTCTCAAAGTACTCAGAGACCTTAACATTATTGACTGGACCTTTTTCACTACAAGCCCAGTATTCTTCGTTCATCACATTCAGAGAACAGTCTTCAACTGTCTTTAACTTGACGGGCAACAAATTGAAAAACAATATTTGCTCCCTGCAGCAAGGACAGAGTTGATTATCCAGCATACATAAACAACGCTCACAAATAACACTATGCTCACAAGGTACAAAAACTACGTTTGCAACTTGTTCCATACAAGCAACACATAGAGTGAGGTCTTCCATGGCCGGAATAATACTGGACTCCTCAACCCCTTCCCCTTGTGGAACAAAAGAAGAACAACCCAACCTTCCAATCTGTTCTACATGAGTACTTGCTAGCTGTGTCATTTCCACCAAAAACTATCAAGTCTCCACTTCTAGTAAGACACGTTGCACAAGGTGACTATATCTCAACTGTCACCACTTTGAACATTGCAACATTACGACAGCAATGCGTCACGGGAAACCACAACTCTTGTCATTGGCTATTTATCCAGTTATTGTGAGTATTCTGTTTGCTACTTTATTCTATTGTTTAGCTCGTTGGGAGCCTATATGTGGTGTGAATAATTTTTCAAATGCAGAAACTGAAGACACTTTGGATTCTCTGAGCTCTTTTGGAGGAATGAGTTCCCTTGCGAAACAACTCAAGGATCATCCACAAGAGTTGTTGTTTGCTTCTCTTGTAGCAGTCGGTTCGTTTCTTGTATCTGTAATAATTATTACCTTTACGTTATTGTGCCTTTATCGCCACGGTTGGATACAATTCATCCGATATTGGCTTACTTTCTCTACTGCCATAGTATTTTGCTTGACTGGTGGAACTCTACTTATCAAACTTTGTCAATTCTTGTGTCTACGTCTTGATTGGCTAAGTCTTTCTTTTATGATGTGGAACTTTAGTATTGGAGGTGTCTTTGTAATTTTTTATCATGCTCCACGTTGGTTGCAACACTTGTACTTGATATTGATGGCTTCACTTCTTTCTTGGCTATTTCGTGATTTTCCAAATATAGTTATTGGAACACTGTTGGCTGGTTTAGCTATTTGGGATATTTATGCTGTCCTTTCTCCTCGTGGTCCTTTGAGAGATATGGTTGAATTAGTATCAGAACGTGGAGAAAGAACTGAGTTTCCAGCGCTAGTTTATGACACTTGTCCTTATGATATTGATTGTATTTATGCAATTGAACAATTGGAGCAATATCATTCCTCCTCTATCTTGGATTGTCCATCTTGCTCCATTGCAAACGACCAATCTGAGTTATCTTCGGGAGAACAGAATTCGACCAGAGCCAATATGGAACAAGAACAATCTTCTCCATGGTTGGATGAAAGCATAGTGACATTGTCATCTTCGTTATTACAAAGTGGCACAGGTTGTAATGCAACTCTTCAAAATAGTGCAGAAGCCGACAACAACAACAACAACGGATATATCAAAATTGGTCTCGGTGACTTTGTATTTTATTGTGTTCTTGTAGCAAAAAGTTCAGAGTCCAATATACTAACATGGTTCTTTTGCTTATGTTCGGTTATTGTTGGTTTTTGTTGGACTCTTGTATTGCTGCTCGGATATCGCAAGGCACTTCCAGCTCTACCCATTTCAATATGTCTTGGTTTGATTGCTTATTGGATATCCATACTGGCACTGTATCCATTTTCTAACCATTTTGTATCGAAACTATTATTATTATAAGAGATAGATTCGTGTTATAAGATTTCCTCTCCAAGTTGTAGAGGTGCTGCTTTTGGCTCTTCATCGAAGAAAGGATGACAAACAGCCTTAACCGCAGAATATCTCTTATTAGGATCGAAACACAATAGACCATCCAACAAGTCTAATCCTAACTCACTCAACTGAGGGAATCGTCTTTTGAGAAGAGAATAAGATTGAGGAGAAAATGATATTCGTAAATTCTCTAAAAGTTCTTCTGAACCTTCCCATATTTGGTTATTAGGTGTACCTAAGAGTTGAAAAATTTGAACAAGTTGATCCAATTCGTCTCGTCCAGGAAATAAAGGCTTTCCTAATAACAATTCCCCAAAAAGACATCCTGCTGCCCACATATCTACACTCGTTGAGTAGCTCAACTTCCATGGCAGTGCAGCTTCCTTTCTCACGCTCGAACTTGTCAAGAGTAACTCTGGTGCACGATACCTGGATAAGAGAATAAGAATATGCAAAAGACTATTTAAAGAATGTACAGAGACTCACCAGAGAGTAACCACTTTTGGAGTAAAAGGCCTCAAAGGTGAAGCATACTCTCTTGTCAATCCGAAATCAGCAATCTTCACTTGACCGTCTTTGTTGTATAAAATATTCGACATTTTCAGGTCTCGATGTATGATCCAGTTATCGTGAAGATACACCAAGCCTTCTAAGATTTGATACAAAATGCTCTTCACCTGATATAATTCCAACTTCATAGAACGCGCGGACACAGAGTCTACGACAACTCCCAAATCAGTATCGCAGTGCTCAAACACTAAAAAGACACCAGATGCATCTGACGTAGTAACCACTTCTCTACTATACAAAAAAAGTCGCAAGATTACTCGAGAGCACTTGAAGGAAAAAAACAGACACACAGCTCCACTATTCTGGGGTGATAAAGTTGTTGTAAAACACGTATTTCTCTCAAAGCTGTGATTGGGAAGCCTTCCTTTTCACTTTGCAACTTTATCTGCTTAATAGCGACCCAATCTCCACTTTCCACTTCCTTTGCTCTAAGAAAAGAGATATTTTGTATGCAACGGAACTGATTGGTAGGTTGCTTACCTATAAACTGTCCCATAAGTACCTGCTCCAATACGTCCCACCTTTTTATACTTGGACACTGACCTGGAAGAAGGAAACATAACGAGGTGTATATATATATATATATATTATATCCAATAGAGACAAACTAATGCATTGAGAAGCAAACAATCATAAATGAAATGAAATGTCACAAGTTATGCAAAATTCTTTCTAGTAAGAAAATACAACAAAGGAACAAATACTGTTTCAGGAAGATATCTGATGAACCTCATCACAATATGTTCCATAACCCAAGGAAAGCCATAAGTATATTTCCTCGAAGCAACTGCGTTGGTAATCTTTTTGGCCGCTGTTTCAGCAGAAAGAAGAAACAACTTGGGATGCTTCATTCCTTGAATCGCAGGAGTATCAATAAATCCTGGATGAATAGTTGTGATGTGAACATTTGTATGGTACAACTCGATACGTAACGACTCCAACAGATTAGACAACGCAGCTTTGGTAGCTCCATATATCGAACCCATCGGAAGACCTCGATATCCTGCAAGCGAAGATATTCCAACAATATGACCTCCATTGTCTTTCATCATATTCATTAAAACCAAATGTATGAATAATATCGTGCCTCTAAGATTGGTTTGCATAACTTTGTCAAGCTGCTCCAACGACAGACTTGTAAAACAAAGTCCATCATTATTGACTGCTGCATTGGCAATCAGAATATCGATATTTCCAAAGCCTTTAGTGCTTTGTTCTAGTGCCTTGGTAAAGGAAGAAGAATCACAAAGATCCAAATAGATTACTTGAGCACTTCCACCTTTCTCCTGAATACTCTAAAGACAGTAATTCAATATACGACCATAACGTCACGTTAACATACCTTGCAAATATCCTCCAGTTTATTTAACGAACGGGCAGCTAAAGAAACTCGAGCACTTTTTGCTGTAGCTAAATATATAGCCAAGGACTAGAATTATGACATAAGAAGGAAATCCAAATATAAATATTCGCTCACCTTTCCAATACCAGAAGAAGCTCCAGTAATAAAGACGTGTTTGTTACGGAAATAATCGAATGATCTTAAAAGTGACATAAGAATACGTTGATCATATAATCTGGAGGTCAACATAATAATACCTTGTTTTGTTGAACCAAATATATAAAGACAATAAACTGCAGAACAAAACCAAGGACACAAATACTGTAATAGTTGTCATGTATATTTGACAGCTTATGCACTACCAATCCCTGTCTTAAAAGTATTCGAGTAGATGTTTGGTCTTCACAACACTCAAACCGGAGAACAGATCGACTCATTAAATTTCAACACACATTCCAAGTATTGATCAACATATGGCTAGTATCGGTACAGGGGTAAGTCACAACTAAATTCGCAACTTGTTACCTAAAGTGCCTTTATTCAAGTATGATTTGTCAGCGACCACTTTTTCACCAGATGGTCGAGTTTTCCAAGTGGAATATGCCCAAAAAGCTGCTGATAGTAGTGGGTATGAAGACACAGCTTACGGAGTTCCTTTACCGTTGTACTGAAGTTAGCTGTTATTAGATTGACTATAGGAGTGTGCTGTAAAGATGGTGTTGTATTAGCTGTTGAGAAAATCCTACTTTCAAAGATGTTATTAAAGGAATCAGGAAGAAGAGTTCACTTGATTGATCAACACGCTATTCTTGCAGTAGCTGGAATGGGACCAGATGGTAGACAACTGGCAACAAGAGCAAGACAGGAATGTGAACAATATCGTAATATTTTTCGAACGCCTATGCCAGGACATTTATTGGCAGAACGAATAGCGGGTTATGTTCACGTTCATTCTCTATACTGGCACGTGAGGCCATTTGGTTGTACCGTAATGATAGGAACTTGGGAACTGAAACAAGGACCCTCATTATATATGATCGATCCGTCTGGTAGTTTCTACAGATATTATGGCTGTGCTGCAGGAAAAGGTAAACAAGGAGCTAAAACTGGCTTGGAAAAACTCGACTTTCGTCAACTTTCTTGCGACGATGCTTTGTTAGAGCTGGCCAAGTTAATAAATGCAGCACACGATGAATCAAAAGATAAGCCATATGAAATGGAAATGATATGGATAAAAAGTGACACTGGCAAAGCTTCCCTAGTTCCACCATACCTCATTGAGACGGTCCGTCAAAGAGCTGAACAACTTGCTCGCGAAGAGGAAATGGCAGATTAGAAAAGTATTATGCAACTGTATTTCTTTGTTATTATCCAATATCTACTAGAATAGTATCCTTTTTGAGTTCAATTCAATATAAAGAATGCCGTTGTCCGAAATTCCTTTGATACAACTCACAAGTTGGCTCCAGCTACAAGTAACAAATTCTTCCTAGAAAAACGAGTGCAATAAACTGCAGAATCTTTCGTTTGGAAACTTTTCACCAATAACTGATCTCTCGATAATGTGCTTTGTAACGAATTGTTAAGTGACTGTACATTCCAAAGATGAACAAAACAGTCGGATGATCCGCTTGCAAAGAATATATCGTCTTTGGAGACATCTAAGCACCATATGGGACCATTATGTCCCTCAAGGCGGCTTATCCGTCGACCTTGAACAATGTCCCAAAACTCTATTTGACCATTTTCTAAACCAACGACTAACTTTTTGCCATCATTGGAAAAAACCAAAGAACAAACAGAAGCTGAATGAGGACCAAACAAGCGAACACTGTTACCATCTCTCAGATCCCATAGTCGACAAGTACGATCACTCGAACCTGAAGCTATATAACAACAATTCGGATGCCAACGAATTGTTTCAACGTCAGAATAATGGCCACCAAACAGTCTTAAAGGAAATATCCGATCTGTCGTCCATAATCTTCCAAGACGATCATGTCCACATGATACAAAATAATGTGAAAGAGGTGAAAACTCAACACTCCAAACTGGAAATAAATGGCCTTTGTAAACAACCAAGTCTCTTTCCAACTTTGTACTCCAAAGACGTATAGTCCCGTCCTCTGATGAACTAAGAAAGAAACGTCCACAAGGACTAAGAGATACAGAATAAATACTCCCACAATGTCCTATCAAGGGTTTCCCTCCAACAAGGCGATACTGTCCACATTCTTTGCCATCCCAAAAACGAATAAAAGAATCATCAAACCCTGCAACAATGGTCGAGCCATCTACAGAAATATCTACACAATTCATGTCATCGTACGTATTGGAAAAAGTGTACATTAGGGATGATGGAAGTGTTTCAATTCCTAAAGATACTCGACGCAACTTGTCATCCTCCGATTCAAGCATCGCTGAGCCTACAGGATATTTGGGTATCGGAATAGATGGATGCACTTCATTCGAGTCGACCGTATTCCCTTCCAACGTTGTGTGACTTTCAGGTTGCGAATCTTGTTCTTGAACAATGTAGTCTGACTCTTTCAAAGGTCTCCAGTGAATTTCATTTTTCTGTAAAACTTCAAACTCTTGATAAGGAAAGAAACCAATAGAACTCTTTGAATCCTCGGAACCTATAACCTGAGAGTCCTTTTCCATCTTTACATGAAAATGTTCCATAATACAGCGAAATACAGAAGTTAGCCGATGCTCCACCAAAAAGTCACATAAAAGCTCAAAAGCATACTGAGAAACGAAAATTTCTCTTCGATGTTTCAAATACAGTTGAGAAACAGGGTTGTCATTGAGCTGTTCTCTCCTTCGAACGCCTTTCAAAGAAAATAGCTCGTCACGAACACTTTGTTCAAAAAACTTTGGTGCCCACTCCTCCAACAGTTTCTGTGATTCCTCATAACGCTCTCTACGTATCAAGTCCAAATATAAATAAACAAGAAGAGGATAAGTCAACTGCCCAAGTTCAACACGTACAACTTCCAGACAACCGTCTATCCAACGATAGATTTTACCATAGTCCTCCACTAGACCTTTCTCTTCCTCTCTGACGAATAAAAAGAATTCCAAAAAGTTTCGCACTTGATCGTCCATATCTAGAGGTGGGTTATGAAAGTCCTCTGGAACCTCCGACGCTAAAGCATTTCTCAAGGCATCTGCAGCACCCTTATAACCCTAGTAGGAAACGACTTAGAGAAATGTAAAAAAGTAAATATCATAGTAAAATGTACTTTTCGCTGTAAATATTCGAGAACAAAACGAAATAAAAAACTATCCAGATCGTTTGGCATTTTTAAACTCGAACTAATGAACTTTTGTGCAAATGATCCTAATGAATCTCTCGGCTTTTCATTTGAAGCAGTCAAGTTTTATTCAAATAGATTTTATATACTATTTAGACCAAATAAAGTGCTGAATAAGTGCTGACAGGGTTTTTGTTACTGCCCATTCTCGTCTTCATCATCAGAAGGTATCGGAAGACCAAGTTTCTTTCTTCTTCTGATTTCCTTATCTACTAAATACTTTCTTGCTAACTATGCCAACAGATCAATATCAAAGAACTGCAAAGGACTCTACAAACAGGACGAAAATACCTGCTTCTTGTGCCAAAGACACTCCTTGTAGTCTTCCCTGTAATCGTTACACTGATCGGGGGTATCAGCTTTCAACATACACTAAATTCTTGTTAGTTGAACCAAATTTGCGTACAAACAAAGTACCTCACAAAGGTCAATAAAAAAAGGGAAACAGCGTCCAACTTCTCCATATCGTCCATAACCCGAGGCCATGACAAACAATTAGTATTGAACGTTGGATGAATCGTTTGCTTTCATAGTACGTAGTTTGATTAACAGTGCACTGCAAAGAATCACGTAGAGAATCAAGGAAACCCAAATAGCTATTACTGCAGAACGAGCTGTTTCACAGGATCTGGAACTGTTCCCAAAAACTAAGGTGCTGCAATAGACAAGTCCCGCTTCTCCCAACACGACAGCTATGGCAACTGCTCCATTGAAGACAAAAAGGAATACTGCAAGAACTAATTCAGATAAGAAGACTCTTCTAGACTTTGCTAGGGTTTCAAGAAAACTTGTTCTTCCAACCTGCAAATAGAAGGATTTGAAAAGTAAAACGAGAGTGGTCAAAGAAGCTAATGAACTGTAGGTTGCTACAAGAATACAGTACGAAGAGTTCTTAAAACCCAAACAGAAATTTTTAGTCGAGACGCCTGAGATATTTCCTACAGAGATGGTAATAAGAGCTACCAGTGATGATGCCTAAGAGGATTAGAATCTATTTGTTCAGCGGTAGAAATAGATGACTTACAAACAGCATGAGGTAGAGCTCGGAGAGCAGAGAGAGAATATTGAAGCACATGTGTCTTTTACGTTGCTACTCGACTTTATACAAAATGGATATATTTTATAGTAAAATTTGGCGCCCATAGAAGAGAAAAATGAAAAGTCACAAGTAGCTGCAAGAATCGCTCGAAATTTTTTGAACATTCCATTGACATTTCTGTATATTTTAACACATCAAGTCGAATTGATCAATGCATGGATATAAAACCAATGAAAAAAAAGATGTGGAGCTTAGTTTTGGCACAAACAAATTTTATTCTTCCTATAGAGATGATGCAATGAAACGTAGCCTAGAAACCGGGGTTTGTAGTTCTCCGTCTGCCATTCGTTTGTCAATTCTGTTTGTTTGAAAAGGCAATTGGCCAATCATCACTCATTGTCAACGAGAATTGATCCTCGAGTCGTTCGATTTTCATTTGCAACCATTCATTTCACGATGAATGGTCCCGGTGAAATCTGTCTTTCCTTGTGAAGATATTTATAGAAGCTATGCTTCTTGTATTTTGGAATTATCCTGCGTTACTCGTAGTACCGAAAAATGCAACGAGGAATGGGCTGTTTCTAGAAACCAGTCTTGGTTTTAGTACACTACATTTCCTAACAAGGCCCTAGCAAAGGCTGGTCACACAGACATACATTTTGAAAAAGGCTTTCTTTGTGTATATGGAAAATAGCCTTAATAATCTAGAAACTAGAGAGTTCAATGCCGAATTTTCATCTACCAATGAAGATAGGGCGCAGAGTCTATCGTCAACCAGAGAACCAAGTGAATTTGAAAGCAGAAGTAGTAAACGTGATTTGGAGTATGTCTTGGAGTCTCTAGGTAGCACAAAGAAACGTTACAGGGATAATTTTTCGGAACTAGTCTCTTGTCAAGTAGTGTCCAAGGACAAAGATACGTATCTTGACTCGAATGTCAGAACTTGTACAAGTGGCTCTTCTTCTTCAAAGAATCCCCCAGCTTCCTCCTTTCATGATCCTTGTATAGACGTTGGAACTCAAAACTCTGTCACTATACTTGCAAACAATGCATCAAGAACTGCACCCTTTGATATGACATTAACCAGTGAGCCTGCAAAGGTAGAGAGAGTTTCAAACCACCACTATACTCCTCTGCAAGAAGTCGTGCAACCATCCTTTTATTATCCTAGGATGGATGAAATTACTGAACATTCAGATAAGGGAAACCATTTAAAAATAGGAAACTCATCTCCTGGAGAGACTGTGATACCATTTCCTCCATGGCATTGGGCTGGTTTTGGACAGAGTAGTCATGGCATTCCTGGTGTAAACAGCAGCCAGTTCAACCTAAATCAAGATGCTCATGGATATAATGTTCCTGTACAGCATTCTGCATATCCTTTGGGTCCTCATTTTCAAAATTCTATGCAGACACATGCCTATCCTGTAATCTTGCAGTACCCATTTCCTTACGTCTTTCAATATACACCCGGGTTCACTAGCCTATCAAGAGAAAATATGGAGCGTTTACCAGCTAGAGATGAAAACAATACTCAAAGCTATCCTCAAATGAATTGCGAACTTGGCCAATCAACTCCCACCTTATATTCGATAGAAGAGAAAAGCGCCGAGCTACGGAAACAAGGCAGTACTATCGAAAGCAAACCGATCATTTCTATGGTTTCTAATGAATCGTTGAAAACTTGTGACAGTCATCAACAGGCAAACTTAGAAATGAATGAGGAAAAATTTGCAGCTATATCTTCCCCCTTCTTAAGAAAACTCTTGTCCATCGTTGAAGAGATGGATACTCAACATTTGTGTTCTTGGACAAAGAGTGGATGGTCCTTTGTAGTGTGGCATCCAATAAGATTTGAGAACGAAGTATTGCCTAGACATTACAAACACAGTAATTTCTCGAGTTTTGTTCGTCAACTCAACCAGTATGGTTTTCATAAGCTACATCCAGAAGTCTGGGAATTTGGTCATCCTTTATTCGTGAGAAATCGCATTGATCTGATAGTACGCATATGTAGACGACCAAGTCGACGTTTGAAGAAGCAAATGGATATTCATCAAGTGGAGTCACATACGGAAGAGATGATCGACCATGTTAGTGGCCAGTATGAGGAGAATGAAGATGCTTTGAATTCCTCAGTGATATCAGTCAAGGATAATGAAGGAATTACACTGGAAGCGACAAAGTCTTTGGATAACGTATATTGGTCACAACAAGAAGGAAACAAAGAGGAATCCCAACGAGTGCAAGACACAGTAAAGAATTTGAGTGATCGAACTTGGCAGTTATCTTTTACTAATCAGCTGCAACAATATACCGACCAAACAATGAACACTCTCAAGGAGAAGCCAGTAGAATGGAACGATTCGCAAACCAATAATGCGGATGGACAATGTGTATTTGAACTACTTGAAAATATTTATGGAAGATTGAGTGTTATTCAAGACGAGGTGAATCAGATGCAAAGTAAGATTGACTCTTTCCAGGAAATTTTGAAAACATTATGTCTTCATTCCAAGATAACGACATCGGAAATTAGAGAGGATGACTTACACAATTCCAAGTAATGATGTACTACACTTATAATAAGCTTTTGGTTTTCATTTTTTGTTGTAACAATACTGTATAAAAGAAATTTAAAGTCACTGCTCTGTTTCCAAAGAATGAAGAAAAGTAAATCACTTCCCAATGAAAACAACTTAAACTTCAAAGTAAACAAAGGCTTTTATAGAATCAACACTTCATTTTACAGCAATAAGATGATATGACCATCTTGTTGCATAGCGGAATTTGAAATCCCTGACAAAAGTTAATGGATAAAGTGCGTCAGAGTAAAATACCCCGTGACACTTGTTCATAGTCATTTTCATCTCCAAAATCCGAGATCGTCCTATCTCGAAGTAACTGGAGAGCCATTTCCGCTCGACCACGAACTTCAACATTCGAATCAGCTAGTAACCCTTCCAACATTTCTTCATAACCCATCTCCATAAAAGATGCAATTCGTGCCCTTCGATAATCTGCAAGATTAGAGACATCATTTATGTCATTCGTCTCTTTCCATATGAGGTTGATGATACACCAAATTGTGGCAATTCGGATCAAATAACTCGGATTGGTCAGAAAATTCAGCAACAATTTGGGAATTTTCGAGTTACAAATAGCTTGTTTGTGTCTTTCGCTTCCGACTACGAAATTACAAACGACATATAATGCTTGTAATACAACTTCCATACATGGTGATTGAAGAGAATCTAAATGATATCAATACCATATCATCTACGAGCTCAAGCAGATGGTGCTCACCTTGAATACAAAGAACAAGGCGATAACAATGTTCATCGATGAAATCCAAAATATTCTCCCTTTCACATTCTATTGAAAAAGTACAGGTCAAGTTGCGTAGTAAATTAATTCCCTATAAAATTTCTATCTTATGACTTCTTCACAATGCTACTCAAAAATACCTGTTCTTGGAAAGAATAATCCTCTCCTTTCTCAATCAAACAAAAGATATAGTCCATTCCAATCTCGTCAATAATTCTCTTTTTCATTTTGGACCCTGAAAGAAATAAAAGATTTTTAAGTGCCCAGACAGCATAATACTTCAATGATTTGTCATTAGAATGACAAAGGTTCAATAGAGTTGTCAAACCATTGCTTTCAAGAAATGAGTTCTTCAAAGGACTAAAATAGAGAACCAAATTGCATACAGTGGAAAGTGCTTGAATTTGAACCTAATCAAGTTTTAAAGGAAACAAGTGGTGTCCATAACTTTCTCACCTGCTTATTTTCATCGCTTAGGCTCCTAAGTAGAGGTTCCATTAAAACTGCCTCTGCTAGAGATGCACGTAGATTTCTAACTGAACGAGATAGTGATCGCAAAGCAGACAAGCCTGCAATCCTCAATTCCGGATAAGAAGTATCCAAACTATTGACCACCAATGAGAACAATCTGGACTCGATTACTAGACGACGACATTCCTCCACAAGAGAACACACAGCCTAGTTTCATGAATAAGTATGAGAAAATACTTTCAATCCATATACTTACCGCTACTGCTTGTAAAAGAATACAGGCCGCTTCTACATCGCTT
The DNA here is from genome assembly GCA_025991245.1 of Galdieria partita. Classification (NCBI taxonomy): domain Eukaryota; phylum Rhodophyta; class Bangiophyceae; order Galdieriales; family Galdieriaceae; genus Galdieria; species Galdieria partita. The sequence goes on from BQMJ01000036.1 coordinate 66,788, forward strand.
ATATTTATATTATGTCCCAGTTCTATCAAACAATGAACCAAGTTGCAGTCAAAAGCCTGCTGTTGATAGATTTCTGCTATAGCAACAACTTGAGTCAACATCTTGCAACCCTCCAACTGGATATTTCTATCTCTATTGGATAGCATTCTGTTCAAGAAGGGCATAATAATAACTGCAGTATCCTTCGAAGCTTGATCTTCTTGTAAAAGACTAAAATTCATCAAATTTGTATAAAGTCTGCAAGCAATAACTTTCAATGTCATATCTACTCCTTTCATCACCTCCACCAAAAGCTCAACAAAATTGTGTTCAATAAACTGCTTTCCAATTTCTCTATGATTCCGGTTCAGACAATACTGAAAAATTATCCCTTCTACACTTACCTGTTTCTCATAGTAAGAGATTTCAATACGTTTAAATACGGAGTCAATGTTCTAGGATCTCTCAAATTGCATGACTTGAGTTTTTCAAAGCAAAAGTTTGATATTCGGAACCAGTCCACAATTTGTTCAGATTCGGCATTTTCCAGACAACTATCCAAACATGAACAGTTCAAGAGGACCATATTCAGAAGTTGTTACCGACCTTGTTAAAATAAAACAAGTGCATTCTCGTAGACTCGCAGATGCGAAGGGATTACAAAATAAACTACAAACGCTTTCCAACAGTTGAATGTTCTCCAAAAATATCTTTGCAGGTCTTTCTACAGATTTCAAAGCTCCAAGTATACAAAGTGAAGCCTGTTTCACTAGTCGCTCGTCATCTGAAGATAATAAAGACAGTAAAGTGCAGAGGCCCGAATTGGACGCTACTTGTTCTGCTCCAGCCACATTATTGTTGGCTAAGATTCCTATTGTGCCACAGATTTGCCACTAAACAGTCTCGGACAAGGACAAAAAACGCAACAAGACTTTTCTTACGGTTAACTCTGAATCCCTTCTATCGATAAGCTTCAGCAAAGTGGGAATAATACCCTGCTTTATGTACGCTTGTTTCTTAGCGGGATGACCAACACATAAGTTTTTTATTCTCTTTACAGTTTCCTTTAGAGTATCGGTTGCCTCACTTTCCAAACAAAGGCTTCCTGTTCCTATCGTCTCATCCATTTTCTTCTTTCTCTCTCAAAAACATTCGATTTTGGAATGGAATAAGCTCTTGAAAAATCTTAAAACAATCACTACAGAGAAGAGTTCAAATAACTGAATCCTAATATCTTTGGATTATATGTGATAATACTTCTACCATTTCTCTACAAAAGACTTCAAGTTGTATGCGTTGAATGAATTTCACTCTGTACAAAGTTCAAAAACTCTTCGATTTCGTGAGTTTTTAGACTTTCTCTTGTCTTCTTCTCTTTGAGTTTCTATCGAATGAGGTTTCTCTCTAGACACAGCTTGCTCTTTTGGTTCTTGTATTCGCAAATTTTGAAGCCTTTGAGAAATCGTTGTTCGACTATTATCCAAAAGCATAAAAGGAATGCTCTTGACTAGTAGTCTTTCTGATTCATAAACAATAGTGCTCCAATCAGGTTCTCTTTCATGATAAACAGTAGAATTCTGCTTTTGATAAAGTTGATATAATTGATATGCTTCTATTGACAATGCTCGTTGAGAACAAGTCAATTTGGTAAAAGAAAATTTTCCTAATAACTTTTGAATTTGTTGTTTTTGGAGTATCTCACAGCAATATCGAAGACAAGCAACCTTCAAGCCATGTTCCATTTTCATATCTGAAACTTTGCCAAGATAAAAACAGGACATTGCTTTACTAAGAAGTAAATGAAATTCCGCAAACTTCAATATTGTTGAAGTTACTGGCTCACATCCTTGAATTGAAGAAACTTTGGCTAGGGCTTGAGTAAACATTTGTACAGCAGCATTACATAATTTCAATAGAGTCATTTCCGAAGAGCATCTCAACTGGGCTTTATGAATGACCTTTTCTTGAGCAAGTCCTAAAGCAAGTCTACAAAATATAAATAAAATGATGATAGTCTGTCTTCACAAACCTATTCATGAATGCAGCTGCATTGGGATGAATATCCGGTGGAGTTGGAATGGAAGCCTGAATAATACATTCAGGTAAAATGTTGTCTTGCAGATATTCAAAAATTCCTGCTGCTTCACAAAGATATCTAGAAACCTATGAACACAAAAAAAGGTTGAGCAACATCGAAAATATTGTTGAAAAACCAAAGTTTACTTGATTGATTTCCTGCTCCTCTTCAGAAACAAAATTTTGTTCAGCCAAGCACAATTTCAAGGTGGCTATATTATGTGAAAATGAATATACGCAATACGCATATGTATTGTGGACTTACCATATGCTGTTAGCGCCATGGCCACTTCAAAAGCAAAGAAGGAATCAGAAAAGAATTTGCCACTAGAACTTAGAGTACTTTGCCATTGATATTGTATGTTTGTCTTAGAGTTGTCTTGAAACTTTTCTAATACCTTTCCCAACTCTGGAAGTAGCGATAAATATCCTTCAAAGGCAACTTTTAAGAACTCTGGTTCTCTACAATTGTTCAGCGACTTGGACAATCTTTCTCTACTTTCTAAAGCTTGAGACAATGTAATATATTCCTTTTTATATCTGTCTAATATATCAAGGCTGTTGGTTTTTATACAAGGGATAGCAAAAGTTGTCGAATGCAACATGAAAACTCAAACGATGCTTGAGAAATGAAGACACTATCCCAGTGACGTGGCAATTGTTCCATTCCCTGAACTGCTATTTGCAATACTATTCATTGTTCAACAAACTTAAAGATGAAATGCATCTTCAACGGAAAGATGTTCCAACGCATTCTATTCCAACTGAATGAAATGAAACACTCATTCATCCTTTGAAATCTCTCATTGCCACCCGCCTTTCAACGTATGTCTTCCTTGTTGTCTTGTTTTGGTTGTTGTGGAGGTTCCGAAGAAACTCAAAATCCTCCTCATACAAATAGTGAAAGACAAACAACTGGTTCAAAAGTAGAGCGACAACAAAAGAACGCTACCTCCACTGTTACCGAGAAAGAAGCCACTTCGGGAAAGGAAAAGAGCGTTGTTGCTTCAGAAAAAACCCATAAAGCCAAAGTACTCATCATCTATTGTAAGAATCGAATCTCTTATTTGAAAGAATCAAGTAATATTCTTCTTTTAGATACTACCTATGGCCATATCAAGAAGTTAGCGGATCGTGTAAAGGAAGGTTTGGAAAAGAGTGGCAATTGCGACATAGAACTCTTTCAAGTTCCAGAGACCTTGTCTCAAGATGTACTGAAACTATTGGGAGCACCACCAAAACCTGATGATCCTGTTTTGACGTTTGAAAAACATAACAAGTTGGCTGAAGCAGACGGCTTTATATTTGGGTTTCCTACAAGATTTGGTGCTGCTTGCGCTCAAATGAAAGCGTTTTTCGATTCTTTAGGGCGTGAGTATAGCTTTGTTATAGCACACAAACGATAATATTTGTTATTAGATTTGTGGCAAAACGGCGCATTGAATGGCAAGTTAGCTTCTTTCTTTTTTTCAACAGGCACTCAGGGTGGAGGGCAAGAAACTACTGCTTGGACAGCCATAAGTCAGTTGGCACACTTGGGTTTGTTATATGTTCCCTGTGGTAAGTCAAGACTCTACAAGTTTTGAAGGCTTATGGATCCTATGAAAACTTTTCAGGTTATACTTTTGGCTCTGAAATGTTCTCTTTTGAAGAACCACACGGAGGTTCACCTTATGGACCTGGAACTTATGCAGGAGCTGATGGCAGTAGACAGCCTTCTCCTTATGAGGTCCAATACGCAGAACATTTAGGAAAATATTTTGCAACAGTAATTCAACGTTTTCATTGAACAACAAAATATTCAAAATTTTTGAATTACTTTTCTTATTTCTATGAAATATCAGTCATTTCATTTCATCTAATTGTCTCTTTTGACGAAGACGTTGTGCCAAATCACTTCGGAATCCTTTCAAATTCTGCACAGGCTTATATCTCCAAAACACAGCCAAACCAGAACCAACAAGTGACATCCAAACAACGGATATTGCACAAGGCACTCGTACTCGATATGCTGTAAAATGTAAACAAGCTAAAACAAAACCAAAGGCACTACTCTTCATTGCAGTTTCAATTGCTACGGTACGACAGACGACTTCATTATAACCCAACAGATAAGGCAGAAAATAGCCACAAATTCCACCAATCAAATGTAATAAGAAAATAGGTATTTGTAAAGATATTCCAGCACTTAAAATCAACTTGTTGCATTGAGCTACGGCTGATCCAACAACTAAACATGTTGCAATAACCCCAACAACTGGGGAAATAGGAAGAATGATATCTACAAACGACTTGAAATATCTATTCAATGCCATACCTAACGCAATCGGAATCAATACCACTTGAATAGTTGACCACGCAATTCCAAGTGCATCGACTTGAACAACAGTTCCTAAAACAAATTTGGAAAGCAATGGAGTCATAACAATAGCTCCTAAAGTGGTTGCAGTTGTCATTATCACCGAAAGAGCTACGTTGCCTTTTGCTATATAAGTGCATAGATTCGAAGCCTGTCCTCCGTTGACAGATCCTACCAAGACAAGTCCTGCAAGAATATCGGAAGGCAACTTGAATAAGCGCCCCAAAACATAAGCTAGAAAAGGAACCAGAAAATAACAACTACAGAACTGCAGTATCACTATACTTTGGTATTGACATAATATGCAAATAAAGACAATACAAATTACTAACCTATACCAGGTCGCTTCCAAATTCGTTTGAAATCTCGAGGTGATAAAGTAATACCCATACTAAGCATAAGAATACTTAGTGTAAAAGTGAAATACGGAGTAGATAGCCAAGTAAACGTTGTTGGCCTCCTTAAAGCTAACACTGCCACCAATAATGTCCAGAGTGGGAAGAGGTTGGTCAACAAAGTAGCAGTGTTTGTATATGTCTTCCAAAGTCTTTCGGTGAAACTTAAAGCGTGAGTAGAAATATTGTTTTCTGTTGAAGTTGAACGGGCTTCGGTTTGGCAAGCTTCACAAGAATAACTAAAATGACTATTCCTTCTATTCTTTGGTTGTAACTGGAGAAGATACGACCTTCCAACAACATATTGCTTACAACGATGCGCACAAGGTCTCAAGTGGCTATAAGGAAAAGCAAAAGAAATAAAACTAGTCTTCGTGGACTGTTGTCTATGCTTCTCACAGATGTCTACACTTGACATGCTAAGCTTTATCAAGTGAATGTCGTAAACAATTTCACTCCACGTTCTATATAAATTGTCATCACAGTGACTTGTGAGATGATAATCTATTCCGAATAAGCAAGAATGACAGACTTAAAAAGAATTCAAAGTCTCGTATACAAAGACAATAAATTTCCAACAGAATGAAAGTAGTCATCAGTTCATAATTTATATACTCGGTTGATCGGCTCAAAGAAATGCTGTTGCCGTGTTTTGTTGATGGTTGCTATGTGGCTCGGTTGAACGACCACTTCATACCAAAGCAACTCATAAAAAAGTATTGCACTTGCAATCACAAGTATCTGAGAGCTGTTGTGGTATGTAGCAGCCATAATAACGTGTCGAGGAGGACTTTTCTGTCCAAGGCCTTGCTTTACACTACCTTGGGAGGGCTAGTTACTACTTCTTTGACAGAGTTCCCTTTAAACTGCGATGCCGAAGTATTTTTTGATACAGATCGTTATGGAGACAAGGAAATAACAATAAGTACTATCAATCGGTTGAAACAAACTTTGAGAAATACTTTGAGTAAAAACCTCCACTTACTTCCACAATATATACAGTTAGCTTTGCATGATGCCTTGAGTTATTCAAAGCAAACCAAACAAGGAGGCCTCAATGGGAGTTTGCGTTTTGAGATGAAACGTCCAGGAAACGCTTTTTTGCATTCTTGCTATCAAACTGTAGAAGAGGCTCATCAGAGTTATTCCGAAGTTGGTTATGGAGACTATATTGCATTTGCCGGTTCTGTCACTTTAGATATTGTTGGCGCACCAAGAGTAAAGCTCCAAGTTGGAAGAGAGGACGCTTCGGGGCCGGATGAGGAAAGCCAACTTTCCCAATCAACACAAGACAGTTCCTATACTTATGCTTTGGAAAAGGACTTCCAAAGAGCAGGCTTGGATGCAACAAGAAATACCGTATTGTTTTTGGGAGCTTTGGGTTTTCTATCGAAAGTTTGCGAACAATTCTCCAATAGTAAAGTAACGGAAGAACAAGAAAGCTTGGAATCATCGGATATCTTTGACCAGCCTGAACTCACATATGGTGACATAACACAGAAAGGAAAGAGAACTGTTGCTGTAGGAACACAAGTGCGAAAGCTGAAACTTCCAGGGATCAAGTTTAGTAATCAGTTTCTGAAGGACCTTATTAGCAAAAAGGGTAACCAGCAAACCAATTTGAAGTCTTCTTCGACGGAGGACAAATATTCAGTTTTGTTGAACGAGTCACGCTTCCTTAAATATGTCGAGTATTATGCTAAGAATAATCAGAAATTCAGAGGTGACTTTGTAGATGCATATCAGGATATCAGCCTTCTTGGTTCAAGATATGAGACTCTGAAGCAATAAATAATCGAGTCGTTGGAGTCGACGGACGTCCAACATTATATTGTGTGTTGACATTGTTGATGAGAGATGGGCACTGTGGAACACAACAGAGAACCTTGTCCTCACAGAATATTGGATGGTAAGTAGTAAAGTATCAAAAGACTGTTTTCATGTTCATGTTTTATGAAAGATATTGGTGGTGCATATGCGATGGGTTCAATTGGTGGAGCCTTGTGGCACTTCTTTAAAGGTGCTAGAAACTCACCAAAAGGGGCCCGTTTAAGAGGTGCAGTAGATGCAGTAAAATTAAGGTCTCCGGTTTTAGGAGGCAATTTTGCTGTATGGGGTGGTCTCTTTTCCACGTTTGACTGTGCGTTAGCTGGTATTCGACAGAAGGAGGACCCTTGGAATGCCATTATGTCTGGTGCGATTACTGGAGGAGTTCTTGCAGCTAGAAGTGGAGTTGGTGGAGCTACACGTTCAGCAGCTATTGGTGGTATTCTTTTAGCACTTATTGAAGGAATGGGTATTCTTTTGACAAGAATGACAGCAGACTTGGGTCCTTCACCAGAAGAAATTGAAAGAATGCAAGCAGAAATGCAGAGGCAACAACAACAAGTAGCAAAAACAATTGGGATAGAAGACAGAGTTTCAAGAAATAACAATTTTGCAAAGGATCCTGGATTGGCAACCGTTGGAGGTTGGGCAGGAGAAGCAGCACCTGCAGCACAAAACTGAACTGTTTAGATGCGACTAGCTGATATTTGTTTACTTTGAGAAATAGGTTCAAAGGTCATAACCTATTAGCCGGATTCTGAGTTTGTTGTTGTTTATGGTATATTTGACAAAGAAGTTGATATGTCGTTGCAAGACAGAATTCTGTACCGGTTGTTCTTAACACAGGCACATGAAAAGTTATGAAATTATGGACAAGTAAAATAACGAAATCTATTACAAGTTACACTTCATTTTGCAATCGAAGCTAAAGACGAAGACTCTCTATTTCTTTGAATCACACAATTGCATACTTAATAAGATACAGCAAGTGTTTACATAGTCGCTTCCTTGTTAAAGAAACCTGCACAAAGGTCAACTTTGGTAACTCTACGTGCAGTTCCAATTTGACAAGAATTAACTTTCTGTGCGAAACGCAGAGAACAAAGGGTTTCCTGGAAGCTTTCAGCGGTAGGAGAAACATTGACAAACATCAGCGTTTTTGAATCTCCTCCTAAGGAATCTTGCAACAAATAGGTCAACTTGGAATTTCTATACGGTATGTGCTTCTCCTTATTTGAGAGACTGGATATAACGTCTCCAAGAGCCGACAAACTCTTATTGATATGTTGCGTTTCTCGAAGACGGTCTCCGGTAGAACCTGAAGAGTTTAGACGTTCGGATCCTGCCAAGTCAATCAAGTTTAAGAGGCCCATACGTTCTTGTCCAGTTTCTTTGTTTCTTCCTGATATATAGAGTCGAAATACACTATGACTTCTACTTGATCGTTCGTTACAACGAGTTGCTGCTGTGGATCGGTTAGCCATGGACTTTTTTAGTAGCTTTTCAAGTTGATATGGGGTTGAAATATCTTCCACTGTTAAGCCTACTACATAAGTAGCACCAGTCAATCTATCGATCTTTATATCATAGTTCCGTTCTTTTCCAATATTCTGATCAGTTAAAAGATCTCGTATTGTTTCATTATAGATTTCCAAAAATGATGCCTTGAGATGGAATTCCCAATTCTGTTCATAAAGACATTCTGCAGTTGAAAAAATTTTTCTCATACTTTTAGGAATAACTCCAGATTCGCCTTCATTATCGCCTCCCAACATAGTAAATGTTTTTCCTGAGCCTGTTTGGCCATAAGCAAAGATACACACCCGATAACCATCGAGTGCACTTTGCACCAACTGGGAAATTTCTTCAAAAACATCTTCCTGTGTAGACTCGGGACTGAAGATTCGATCGAAAGAAAAGCTCCATTTGGACAAGTGTTGTTTGGAACTCTTGCTTGTCTCTGAATACCTTTGAGGTGCCACAACTTCAACAGAATTGGAAGAAATTATTCTAAATTGTGGTTCAGAGACTGTATTAGAGGATGTTATAGAGGATACCGAAGATGCTGAAGATATTGAGAGTCTATTTGCATCACTAATGACATTGTCTGAAAGCATACTTTCGACTTCTTTTGCAAGAATAGGTCGAATCCTGCAAAAAACTCTAATGTTCCCTTTCAATTCTTGAACAAGATTGTGTAGATATCGACGAGTCATTTCATCTTGACGACACAACTTGTCCAATTCTGAAATCTCTTGTTGCTGTGAAGAGATTGACTCTTTAATTTGTTCCATTTGTAGTAGCAAGTTATCTTTTTGTGTGAGTTCTTGTTCAAGTTCCTTTTCTTTTTGAGATATGATGGACTGAAGCTCGTCCACCTGTTTCTGTAGAGTATTCCATCGTTCTTTGTTGTGGTTGGAGACTTGGTGGGACGCTTCCACCTCCCTTTCAAGCTGCTCTCTTTTCTGCAAACTATCTTGTAAACAGTCATAAAGATAATCGGCCTCCTGTTTGCATTTGTTTAAGATCATTTCTTCTCTTGACTTTAATCGCTGTATTTCAACTGTCAAAGAGTCAAGTTTTGAGGAGACATCGGCCAGATTAGCTTCTAGAGTTCTCTCTTCATTTAGTAACTGTTCATTGTGCCTTGATAATGTACTTCTTTCTTTTTCAAGGCTCTGTATTTCATAATCTATGCGAGCCATCTTTTCACGGTTTCTTTCTAGTCTACCAAGTAAACTCTCTATTTTTACATGTATGTCTTCAAGGTGCAGTTCATTTTCTTTCGATTTACGAACAAATTCTTTCATTTCGTCGCACATTTTTTCGTTGTCGTGTTTCTTCTTTTCAATATGAGTCTGTTGAATTTCAAGTTCACTTTGTAGTTGCTCCAATTCAAGCTGTTTCTTTTCAATGGCTTCAGCTCTATGCTTTAGATTTTTCTCATTTTGGTAATGAATCTGTTTCTCTTGATCCAAAGATCGATATAGAGTCTCAATATCCTTCCTTATCTCATCCATACGTTGCTGCTGCTCGAATGCTTCTCGTTCAAAATGGTTTCGTTTGCACTGTTGTGAATCCAAGCTAGCTTTTAGGCATTGAATTTCAACTGTCGCTTCTCTAATCGATTGAGTTAATGTAGTTCCTTCAATTTTCGTACTTTCATATTTTGCTCGAGTGGTTTCAAGGCTAGTTTCGATGATTTTTTTTCTCTCAAGCAACTTGTTCAAGTGTTGTTCTAGTTCATCTCTATATCGTTCTTGGTTTCTAAGTTGTTCTTCAGACAACGTACTTTTCTCAAGAGCAGCTTTTCTATTATCTTCCAATTGACCAAGTCGTCTTTCTTGTTCGTCTAGACGACTCCGAAGATCATCCAGACACTCGTTTCCAGGCTTCTTTAAAGAGTACTTTTGGGCAGCCTTATAGAAGACAGAAGCTCTTGGAGCTACAGGTCTTACCAAATCTTTTTTATCACCTGAGTTATTCGATAATGTACTAGAAGCCTTGAAACTAAAGTTGGTTGTAATTGGTCTCTTATAGACAAGACTACTTGGCATTTTTCAAATTTCAAAAAGGAGTCTGGCGGGCCATTAAGCCTATCCAAAGGGAAATCATGGCCATTCATTGAGAAAACGCCACGTCACATTGCTGGGGCTATAAAACAGTTGACTCCAATATTTGCCTCAAAGGGAAATCGTCTCAAGGCGAAGCGTCAGAATCCCTACAGAATAAGCGGAAAGATTGAAGAAAATTGCAAAACTACCACGTCCAAATGAACTCAAGCGATGGAGTGCACGGTCATTGCAACTCTGTTGACTATTTCTGGAAACAAAAGTAGTTGCTCCATTTGTCAAATTTTAGAAATTCCTCGGTGATTATAGAAGGAATTTTAGAACTTGGATTGCACAAGTAGAACAAACACACGAGTTGTGGACAAACAGAAATAGAGTTGCTTTGTTGCCCCGTTTGTTTCAGTCACCAGGGGAACAAAAGCTGATACAAGCAATGGTAAAGACTTTTTGTCAGAATACTTCAGTGACAGGTAAGAACACTTTGAAGTATTTCTTGCCTTGTTTGAAGCGAGAATTCTATAGAAAAAGACTATTATCGTGGCAATAAAGAGTCAAGTCCGATCGAAAGTTTCCTCAAGTTGGAAGCTTTTATGGTCAACAATGGAATGTTATGGACTCTATTGTTATTTATTGCTTGCATGGATATCATCGGCTTCCTTGCTGGTGTGTTTGATATGATTACTGCAATACAACAGCATATCATTACCATTCCTTTCTTGGAGAGATCCTTACCGGTGGCAAAAGGCGCTGGTAGAGTAATAAGTATCAATGCTGCCCTCTTACTGTTAACGGGTTGTAAAGCAACTATCACATGGCTAAGGTCAACTTTTGTTTCTTGTTTGTTGCCCATTGACAAACTTATGCCTTTTCTACATATTCGTTTATATCTTATCATCGCATTTTGTGCTGCACTCCATGCCATAACCCAATATGTCAACTATATTACGGGCTCTTTTCCTTGGGTGGTAAGTTGATTCTCGATTGTTTTTTTAGCATCTTCTAAAGCTATTTACTCCATAATATATTGCTTAATACTTGATAGTTTGGTTTATGGACTTATCACTTCCCGGATCCGACAGTACAACTTTTAATGACTGGCACTTTGCTAGTTATTCTGTTGACCGCAATAGCAGTTACTGCAGGACCATGGATTCGTCGCTCTGTGAATAGAGGTTACAATATCTTTTGGACTGTACATATCATTGGCTTCTCTTGTATTTATCCGTTGTTGATTCTTCATGGTGTACTCTTAGGCACTCCAGATTCCTGGAAATATATTCTTGGGCCTTTGGTTCTCTATGTTATAGATGTCTTCTATCGTGCTAGAGCTATCAGCTTTAAAGGCTTATCTGTTGTTTGTTGGTTGAATCCATCTTCTGAAGGTGTTACGGAACTAGTGATGAAACGACCATTTGCTTACAAAGCAGGTCAATACGTACAGATTAGAATACCCATCGTGTCTCGATGGGAATACCATCCTTTATCCATAGCGAGTGCTCCTCATGAGGAATATCTTAGAATATTTATCAAATCTTCTGGAGACTGGAGTTCCCTCGTGTATAAAGTCGCGGAAGAACTACAAAGTGACTCTTTCGCGTTTTCCGACGCAGCTTCGCAAGTTGATGCTCGTGGTTTTACTATAGTCAATGTTCGAGGTCCTTTTGGAGCACCTACCGAACATGTCAAGGACTTTTCCAAAGTCGTCCTAGTCGGTACTGGCATAGGAGCAACTCCCTTTTCTAGTGTTGTTCGGGAGTATCTTTATGGAAACAGTACGAAAGATCACGCAACTATAGAAGGTCATCAAACTGTTCTACATTTATCTCAGTTGGAGAAACCGAGCAGTGCTTTAGTAAGTGACATAAAGGAGCAGAATCCTTCTTCTCCTAGAAAGATAGAAGCTCTGTTGCCGTCGTTTTTTATGAATATGTCGCAATTGGCTTATCGAGGTATTGTTGATCCATTTTTAGTGTTTATCAAGAAGACTTCCGCAAGTAACCGTTCGGAAAGAACTTCTATGAAGAATGAAAGTGCCTGTAAATGCTTATATTTGGGTGTTTTTCATAGCTTATCGCTAAACTTTATGGTATTGTGGATAATGATGGTTGCAGGCAGCATTCGTGTAGCATTTGCCTTGTTTGATTATCATGGTCAATATTCTTCTGCTATTTGGGGTCTTGTAGTCAGCATTATCATTCTATTCGTCTTTGGTTTTTCACTATTTATTGCTATTCGTTCTCTCGGTTGGAAATACTGGAAGACAGTTATTGGCGTTTTGGATTCGTTGGCGTTCATTATTGGACTCGCGCTATTCATTTGTGTTTTTGTTTGCATTGCGAGTTGGGGTACCAAGAACGTTTGGACAATAGAGAAAGTCTTAAACTATTTGACCTTTTATTGTTTGATTCCCGTAGTTGGAGTTCGGGCATTACTACTTATTGTAAGTGGATGTGGAGGGTTCAAGTGGACTCCAAAATGTCATATGAAAACGAAAAGTTGTAAGTCACTCCATTTTATTTGGGTAAGCAGGACAGTTCGTGGCTTTCATTGGTTCTTTCGGGACTTTGAACGAATAATTTCGGAAGGAAGTAATGTACAAGTACAGATGGATATCTTTGTGACTGGAGTGACAAGTGACGTTACTCTACCTGAAAACTCATCCAAGATTCGCTATCATATCGGAAGACCTCAATGGGATGAAACGTTTTCGAATATATTCGAAAGCGAAGAGTTTACTCGAGATCAAGAGCCAGTTGGAGTATTCTTTTGTGGAGCTCCGGCAGTCGGTCGAATAGTTAAAGCTGCAGCCAATGAGGCCTCACTAAAGGCAGCTAAACGACAACATGTTACCGGTAATCGTTGCTTTCCTAAAATCATTTTTCACAAGGAATATTTTTAAACAAGAATAGACTGGCTGTGATGGAAAAGTTTTCCAGAGAAAGAAATTACATAAATAGTTTACAGTTCCTCATGAGTTCTTGTTGTTTCCTCCATATCCATTTGGAATGTAGAAAACAACTCCTTCACCTTTGCTTTTTGTGCAGTCGTCAATATTCGAGGAAACTGAATGTTGACTGTTAGAAACAAGTCTCCAAAGTTTTTTCCTTGATGTCGTGGCATTCCTTCGCCAGTTATTTTCAAAACTTGGCCAGGAAACATTACATTTTCTTGGTAAATATTGACATATCTTCCATCTAAATGAGTAATATTTCGGCTCAATCCTGTTAAGGCTTCTAATAAGGTAATATTGAGCGTTCCCCATAAATCATTTTGACGGCGTTCAAACATATGATGCTTCTCTAATCGAACTTCAAAAATCACGTGGCCCGGTTTGAAGCCTGCAACTTCATCGCCTTCATGTTCAAAGACTATAGTATCTCCTTCCGACATTCCTTTTTCTATTTCGACTGTAAGATAACGTTCTGTTTTCTCGTACTGTCCATTAGGACAACTTTTACAAGGCTTCTCAACTATTTTTCCAAAACCTCCACACTCCGTACAAATACTTTGTATCTGTTGAATAAAACCAGGCCCTAAACGACGAGTTGTAACTTTGTGTCCCTTCCCGTTGCAAGAACTACAAAGGCGTTCGCACTCTGTCCACTTTGAACATATAACTTGTTTCTGATGCAATACTTCTCGGAAACTACCTTTATACAACTCTTCCAAACTGACAAACAAAGGTATCCTAATATCAGAAGCTCGAAGTTCTTCACCTCCTGGAAAGTAGAAAGTAAATAAAAAGTACCATTCATACAAATGTTGGTATACAACCTCGCTCCTTTCGTCTTCCAGAACCTCCAAAGTTGAAGTGAAAACCTCCAAAATTCATAGAAAACGCTTCAAAAGGATCGAAAGATTCCTCTTCAGCGAAACCTTTCCTCAATCCTTCTTCACCATAAGCATCGTATCTTCGTCGTTTCTCAGGATCCGACAAAATTTCATATGCTGTCAACGTATGAATACCATAAAATTTTACAAGTCAAATAGGAGGCCACACCTACCGTTGGCCACTTCGACAAACCGCTTGTGTGCTTCTTGATCACCCGGATTTTTATCTGGGTGGTACTTTAACGATAGTTTTCTATAAGCCTGTGTAACATGGCACTCAGATTGCTCTGCTTCTCAAACCAAACCTCTTACAAACTCACTCTCTTAATTACTGAAGTTTCCGCATCGCGAGAAACTCCTAGAACTTCGTAATAGTCTTTGTCACCATATATTCCTTTGCTATTGAGACACAAAAAGAGGGCAACAACTACAAGGAATACTTTATAGCTACACCACCAACGATACATGAGTCGCCAGTACGGTAAAATAGAAACATTCGGGCTTACCACTCGACCGCGATTCAATCCAAATCAATCCAAGTCGAAATTCAAAAGCTTTTGTCGTTCCATTTCATTTCATTTCCATTGTCCATTTTAGGGGTCTTCAAGTTTTTGTTGTACAATGAAGGTTATCAAATTTTCTTGTGGTATTTTCTTATTAATAGTATGTGTTATTTGCTTTGCAACTGCTGGAGAACAATCAGTTGGAACCGTTATTGGTATAGACTTGGGTACAACCTATTCTTGTGTTGGTGTCATGCAAAACGGCAAAGTGGAGATTATTGCAAACGAGTTGGGTAATAGAATAACTCCTTCCTATGTTTCTTTTACTCCAGAGGAAAGGTTGGTTGGAGACGCCGCTAAGAATCAAGCCCCTTTGAACCCAACCAATACTATTTATGACGTTAAGAGATTTATTGGACGCCGATTCGACGAACCAACTGTGCAAAGGGATAAGAAGTTATTACCGTATGAAATTGTGAACAAGGATGGAAAGCCTTACATACAGGTGGAGATAAAAGGAGAGAAGAAACTTTTCGCACCGGAAGAAATATCAGCAATGGTTCTTGGTAAAATGAAGAAGATTGCTGAGGAGTTCCTTGGAAAGGAAATCAAAAATGCAGTGGTTACTGTTCCAGCATACTTTAATGATGCTCAGCGTCAGGCGACGAAAGATGCTGGTACGATAGCTGGTTTGAATGTTTTACGTATTATCAATGAGCCCACTGCAGCAGCTATTGCATATGGCTTGGATAAGCGTGGAAAGGAGAAGAACGTTTTGGTTTTTGACTTGGGAGGTGGAACATTTGATGTCACTTTATTAACCATAGATAACGGTGTGTTTGAAGTTGTGGCTACTAATGGTGATACCCATCTTGGTGGTGAAGACTTTGATCAAAGAGTAGTAGATTACTTTGTTAAACTTTTCAAGAAGAAGTATGAAAAGGACTTGACCAAGGACAGGAAAGCAATGGCCAAGTTGAAACGCGAAGTTGAAAAGGCCAAGAGAGCTCTATCATCTCAGTCACAAGTTCGCGTGGAAATTGAATCTCTTTATGACAACCAAGACTTTTCAGAAACTCTTACTCGTGCACGTTTTGAAGAGCTCAATGCTGATCTTTTCAGAAAGACCTTGAAGCCAGTTGAAAAGGTTCTACAAGATGCAGAAATGAAAAAGTCAGAAGTTGACGAAATTGTTCTAGTTGGAGGTTCTACTCGTATACCGAAAGTACAGGAACTTTTAAAGGACTTTTTCAATGGGAAGGAGCTACATAAGAACATTAATCCAGATGAGGCTGTAGCATACGGAGCTGCTGTACAGGGAGGTATTCTTTCAGGAGAAGGTGGTGAACAAACAAAGGACATGGTGCTTCTTGACGTTACTCCTTTATCGTTGGGTATTGAAACTGTTGGAGGAGTTATGACGAAGCTTATCAAGCGAAATTCTGTTATTCCTACAAAGAAAACACAAGTATTCACGACTTATCAGGATAACCAAGAGGTTGTTCTTATTCAAGTGTTTGAAGGCGAACGAGCTATGACCAAAGATAATCACTTGCTAGGCAAGTTTGAACTGAAAGGGATTCCACCAGCTCCTCGAGGAGTGCCTCAGATTGAGGTTACCTTTGAAATAGATTCCAATGGCATACTTAGTGTTTCTGCGGTTGAGAAGGGATCGAATAAAAAGGAGCAGATAACTATAACCAATGATAAAGGACGACTATCTCAAGAAGAGATTGAGAGAATGCTTAAGGAAGCTGAAGAATATGCAGAAGAAGACAGGCGTCAGGCCAAAAAAGTTGAAGCCAGGAACGGATTGGAAAATTATATTTATTCGGTAAAGAATTCGGTAGAGGATAAACTGAAAGACAAGTTATCTGAAGAAGATAAAGAGACCATTCGTTCAGCTGTCAAGAACACCCAGGAATGGTTAGAAGACAATGAAGCTACAGCTGATTATGAAGAACTGGAACATCAGAGAAAGGAACTGGAAGACATTTGCTCACCTATCATTGCGAAAGTTTATCAAAACATGGGTGGCGCAGAATCGAGTGCTACCGAAGATGATGAAACAGCTTCTGAAGACGAAGGTCACGATGAATTATAATTTTGCTGATTACAACTGTTTTGTATAAACAATAAAAATGAAACTTGATGGAATGGCCATTTTGTTTTAATGTTTCAAGTTAGTATCCCCAAGAAACCGGTCATTCATGATGACTTTTCAGGTTCATATGGACGACAAACTTCTAAAAAGTTACCAGTAGTACGTATGACTTCGTAAGCACGAATGAATTCCTCACGTAATACTTCCAAACTATCTTCATCTACTACACGCCCAATATCATGAGATGTATCAAATGGATCTTCAATACAAAAGACATGTAGTTCCTTAAAGCGTTTGTGCTTCTTAGGCATTCTCAAAATATTCATCACTGGCATTTTGGGTGACAGGACAGAAGAACTAGTATACTTGCCCTCTTCTCCATCAGAAACTGCTTTCTGTGGAATCCTATCCTGTGGCTCTCTGTGAACAAGTTCCATATCATGAGTGAAAATATCGGCATGAGAGTCCGATGACGATATCGGAGGAATATGATCATCCAAATTGACATGTTCGTCCTCTTCATCACTTTCCTCAATACGGGCATCCACTGGAGGAACGAACCAATTCTTTTCTTCTCTGGTCAACAAACGACCAGAACGAATGCTCACCACGTCTTTCGAATAATCAAATGTATACGCATAAAAACCAAAAAATTCAGTGAGTAGTAATCCAATAGACTCGCAACTCAAACTACTCAATATGGAAGTATATCCAGTTATACAAGTGTCGAAATAAACGTTGCAATTATCCACAAATATTTTAGGAATATTGTCTATGACTGTACAAGCTTGACCACCAACGGAATGTTGTAGACAGGGAAGAAGGGGTCTATTACGGATTTGAAGAAATTGAATTAATAATAGAATATATGCATAAGAACTTAAGGTGCCAGTAAAAGGCTGATTAATACCTCGGCACTTTGCCCAATACTTAATTAAAAGGCCTAAAATCTGAACGCGAGGGTCCAAAGATGCATATGTCCTCAGCAGAGCTGAATTATGCCTTGCAAGTTTGTTATTGATGCAAACATCTACAGAAAGCCTGGTTAATGGATCATGGAACTTAACAATTGGGACTCTTGCCCTAATTCGACATTCCACACTTTCCATCTTGGCTTGCCTTAGAATTACACCCAGTCTATTTACTATATGTCTTTCATCAAGCTGCTCTCCAGTTACTCGATGGATTGCATCCTCTGAAGGAACAGTTAGACACATGTCCAAGTCACCACTTCTCAAACCAAAGCTGTTAATAGAAGAACCAAACATCCACAAGTCACAATGTTTCCATTCATTCTGGCATAATTTGTATAAATGACGGAACAAGGATGCCTTGCGAATCGATTCATCTCTTGTAGGCTTAATTCTCTGATGTATATAAAGTGCTGTTTCTGTGACTGTTTGATAGGGATCAACCATTCTTGGATCTGGAAACCAAAAGAATGGAGGTGTCATTATAGGCCATGGAGAATAAAATGCTGCCATAGACTGACTCTTTTCAAAACAACCAGGAACACTTCCAACCAAACAAGGAGGTGAGGATACTCCTGGCAGAGATTTGTTCTGCCCATTTGTTATTGGTCCATCCTTTGGACTTTTTTCTGCTCCATTATGAAGTGAAACATTATCTCGACTGGTACCTCTGAAATCTTTTTGTGTTCCTATTCCTTCTTGTTTCTGTTCATTCTGTAAGGCTGAAGTGGACTCCCCATTCGATAGATTTCCTCTGTGAGCACGTTGAAAACCAAGATGACGCTTGCTGTTAGCTATATTATTGGCATCGCTTTGTTGTTCTCCATCATGTGAATACCCAGTTGATGCGTACGTACCAACCACATTGGGTGGTCTTGGAAATGCCAATGGAGGAGTATACTGATACAACATCCATGGAGGAAAAAACATGTTCTGCATATGCATATATGGTGAAGGGTAGGAATGAAAAGGATACTGTACAGAGTGATATCCATTAGTCATAAAAGGGGAATATTTCGAGGATTCACTGCTCACTTCAGAGCCTAAGCTAGAATCTCCTTTCTGCTTCCTCAACTCACGAACATTAAAATCATCTTCTTCATGTTTTTGACTATCCACAACGGTAGAAAATGGTATGGCTCCAGGATACATAACCGGTAAAGGTTGCCCTACTGTTCCTAAAACAGGCCATGAGCTACTAACCGTTCCATTCTTCCAATGTTCTGGATGGGCATTCGTAGTTGCTTCGCTTCCTACAGCGGTAGAAGACCAGGGAACAGTTTGTTTCCCAGTTGAAGAGACTGGAGAAGATTGTACATTCCCTTTTACTTGGTTTTGTTCCTTTGAATGTCCAGTATCTTGCTTGGATTTTCCAGTCAACTGCCTCTCTCTACTAGCTGTGGCAGACTCCGTGGTAACTTCTTTGGTTGTCGTCTTTGGACTTTGACGCTGTGAAATACTTTCGTTTCTTTCCAAGTTTGTCTCTTGTAGCATACTACTAGGTGGACCAGCTGCCCAAGCTCCACCAGGTTTAGAGGAGACAGCAACTCGTGACAGTTTATTCAGCACCAAGTCTTCTTCCATCCTAGCGTTCCTATTAAATATATCAACCTTCTCAGGTTCCTGTGCCTCAGGGTTTGGACTTCCTTCTGAATTGTAAGAGTTATGTGTCAAGGGAGTTTCCTTCTGATGCTGTTGTTCACTCTTTTTAGAATACGCGGTTTCCTCGTTCAGAGTAACATCGGTTTTGTTTTCCTTACGCATCAGACCAAGACAGGTTGAAAAGTTGCTGAGAGCTTCAAGTTTGAAACTGATAAAATACAAACTAAGACACCAACTATAGTTGTAATATCATAAACTAAGTGATACTTTTCAGTACACTCGTGAAAACCCCAAGACTTGCGCTTCCCCTTTAGCTTCGAATGGCTTTGGATGGACTTTTCCCAAAAATGAGAAAATGCACTTTGGGATAATTCTGCCAATTTCGATCAAATCGACAATTTTACTTTCCATTATACACAAATCTCCATGAATAAATTAGGGTGATTCCAAGCTTATATCGTGATCTATTGTTTCTATCATGTTCTCCCCACAAAGTGGACACTGTTCTTCCAGGTGCTGTTCTCCCCAATCTTCAGATTTGTCTAATGGCTGCTTGCTCTCGTACAAGTCATTATACTTCATATCTGTCCATGCATTCAAAAAGCTTTGTTTGTCATAAAAAATATGACCACAAGGAAACTGAATACAAAAAGGACCAGAGTCATGATTTAAGGTTTTGTGTTGTTGCTGTTTCTTTTTCTTCAACTTTTCCATTTCTTCGTCAAGCTCTTCCAATGTTCTTTCAGCTCGTGAAGATATTTCGATAGCAGACTGGATTCTGTTTTGATTGGTTATAAGAGAATAACAAACAGCACTCTTCATATCTTCATCCATTTCTAAAAAGTCTTCCATTAAAGGCATTACATCCTCCATTTGTAAAATTCCATTACTGTCTTCCATTACTTTAGCTAGGCTTGATGGATTAGAACCACCCATTGCTAGTGCCACTCGTAACCAAAACTTTCGCACCAATTCCCTATTTTCAACTTGATTGGTCAAGTGCAAAACAATATCCTTCGCATAAGCAGGGTCCATCCGACAAGCGAGTTCTACAGCATCACCAAGCATGCCTAAACTTTGAAATATTTGAACACAAACCTTGCCAAAATTACCTAAAAGACAACAACGCATAGCAAATATACAATAATCTTGCAGTTGTTGTGATTCAAGTTTTGGATAAGTGGTTTGGAAAGACTCCATGGCAGCTTCCTCATTCTCATCGAGGGCATACAAAAGAAGGATCAATTTACAGTAATAAGGATCATCTTTCCGAGTTTCCAATAAACTCAAACACCCGTATAAAGCTCTTCTTCGAATATTTTCGTGAGATGAAAAGTGAAACGTACGAAGCAAAGCAGGAATAACTCTAATGACTGCTTCCTTTCCACAAAGTAGTGCTGTCGAGGCCAATTCCTCCGGAACATGCAATGCAAGATAACCTGCAAACTTGGAAAACATTTCGGGATCCTCTGCTCGAATCAATATATCTAAAGCCTTACTATAGGCCTCGTTTTGAATGCATATTTGGATAGCATTCTGCCATTTTTTCGAACACATAGATAGATTTACAGCAGCTTCCCACAGACCATGAGAAAGTAATATTAAGAATGAAGTCTTAAGATCCAGATCTTGCCAGTGGTCCTGTAAAAAGGCATTGAAGTCTTCTTTTAGCGGTCCTTCCTTCATGTCATTTTCCACGATACCAGAAACACATAATTCTTTACAATACTCTTCTAGTATTAAAGTTGCAATGATTGTCCGCTGCATAGGCAAATCTAAACTCAGTTGGTCCAAAAGGGATATCAAGTACTCCATGATGGGGTTAAGCTCTCCAGCAGAAACCTTCCAAGGAGCTTCCAGTAATTTTAACAATACTTCTTCCATCGGTTTTCTAGTCTTTGCATACAATTTTGCGGCCTCTCTATAAGCTCCATTCACATCAGCCAACCAGTCTGCTTGAGCTAAAAAAACTTCTCTAGCCTGTTCCTCCGTTTGCGATAATCTCAGTGCTACATCAAAGCGATTCATCTCCAACCCTACTTTCCAAATTCCTTCTTCTTCATTATCACAAGACAAGCGCAAGAAATATCCGTTACTTGCATATATCCATAAAGAATTGTTGACTATATCCTGAATCATATCTGATGCGTTTATTTGGCTTCGAGTCATTTGCGAAGAAGGTGCAATGCTGGCAAATTGTGGAGATGAACGAAGAGAAGATGTAAAAGACACATTCAGTTCCTGAAATATTCTCCCAGAAAGTTGATTGACAAGAATTACTCGATCCGAGTAAAGAAGAACAACATAGAATTCTGTCAAACTCGCTGCCAACAAAACAGAAGAACGCGGACTATGGCTTCCATCTAAACGGATGAGTGACTTGTTCATAATAACAGAACTTGAATAGGAACGAATAACTCTTTTCCAATCCAACTCTCCGTGAATAACACCAGCACAAGTAGTCCAACAAAATTTTTGGGCTCGTCTACCACAATCCACAGTAAAGAAACAAACGCGTTGACTTGTCGCTTGTTTGGTAGGTTTTGTAATATTCGGACTAAGTGGAGAGGTTGAAGAACTGACAGGTGCAGCTTTAGCTTTATGGCTGGTCTCGGAATCTGTAGGGGTTATTTCCAGAACGTGGGGATTTCTTTGAAAGATTTCTAAGTTGGCATCTCCAACAAACTGATAAAGTCGATTACTGGTACACACAATTGTAGTAAAGGCATAAACCTTCTCCATTCCAATATTTGACACTATCTCACCTCGAATTCCATAAATCGCCTCAGCTCCAGGAACATTCCATAACTTGACTACATTCTCATCTTTTCCTGTTGTATTATCGACAAACAGCCCTAAAATAACACCATTTTCAGATCCTAACAATATTAATCTTTGACTCATCCAATTTGTAGGGTTTTCTGCTCCTTCAGAAGGAGGTGTCTTTGGTTCTGAGATACTGCAAAAAAATCGCGAACTCTCCAAAGGCATAAAATGTGCAGCAGTCAAAGTCACTCCACGAATTCTACCCAAAGCACGAGGACGTTCTCCGGTACTTGAACCAAAAGAAAGACGTCCAGTACTGCTGTGTCTTGAACTGTCTTTCACATAGTAGTTATCAGCAGTACCAAAGGAAACAATGAAATCTCTGCTCTCATAGTCTGGAAATATACGACGTGGTTGTTCCTTTGGAGCTCGTGTCAACTTGATTTCTTCCAGATCATCTAGGTTAGTATCCCAACGTAGCAGTCTTCCAGCATCTGTTCCCAAAAACAGCACATTATTTGCAGCAGAAACTACAATAACTCTTTCTCCAGCACTAATAGGCTTTCGAAATCCTGTTTCTAAAGAAAACATGAAACAAATGTCTCAAGTCATCTCGACACAAGAAAACATTATGAATAATACAATTTGGCTTGTCAAGTTTTGCTTTGATAGATATGGTTTCACGTTTCCATAAATTATTAGAGTTTATTGGAAAGCTTCAAAAGACTTTTGAAACCCATCGAACTGTTTTGACAGTAGGTGGAACTCTTCTATCTGCTAGTGCTGCCTGGGCTGGCTATTTGGCAAGAACTCATCACCAGGCGTCCATTGAGAAGAGACTTGAGGCCATTCAAAGTCAAATAAAGAACCCTCAAAAGTCTAGAAGAACCAGAAATTCTATTTTGGACCAATATGAGTGGTGAGTGATGTTTAGCTATTGTTATGAGAAGCTTCATTGTTTATTTGCGAACTTAGGATTTGGAAATATGCAATACCCTCTTCAACTGTTACTTTGGCCTTTGGTTACTTTTTAGGTTGGAGAAAAGGCAGATTGAAGCTTTGGGAAAGAATGAATAGAGACCCAGCTATTTCAAAAATATTGAAAGAGAGAGAAGAAGCTCGGCAAAAACAACAAGCTGAACGCTTTCGTCGTCCGTTGATTATCCTTTCGAGAGCAAGAAATCTTTGGAATAGAGCACGAACAAAAACATCCGCTTTTACAGGATTCCTTAGTCCTTCTAATCAATTGCAGCATATATCTTCTTCTCAAGTAGGAAAGACTTCAGAAGGACCTTCTCCAATATCTTTGGTGAATAGGGTAGGTAGAAAACCTTGAAAAGAGTTTTGTATCGTGATACATTTTGTGTATATATATATAACTTTATTCCATCCTGAAATATCACATTTTGCTATTGCTAACCAAAAGATGTCCACAACTTTTGTTACGATACGATTGGTTACCACAGAGAGTTGGAAGAATGTCCAAAGGCGTTTTTGTACGAATAGGAAACCATATACAAGTAAAACAAAGTTCCTAGTCAACTGTCGCTTGTTTCGTTGGTTCAAGGGAGTGACTTCTTCTTCACTTTCTCTTAGCTGTCATAATGCCTTTGAAAAGAGTTGGAAACTCAATTATTTGTTGTTACATACAGTAACTATAATATGGGGAACTCAACATGCCCTCATCAAATATTCTCTGCAGTATAGTTCACCAGAACTCTTCAATTTCGTTCGCTTTTTGTTGGCTTCTCTGACATTTCTTCCTTCTTTGTTTTTCCAGTCTTCTCGCAGTTCAACGGAGAAGAACGTTTCCATTTTCAACTCCTCGTTATGGTTATCAGGGACGGAGTTGGGGTTTTGGCTTTTTCTTGGCTTTGCTTTGCAATCTGTTGGTCTGGAAACTACTGATGCCAACAAAGGTGGCTTCCTATTATATCTCAACGTCAAGTTTGTTCCACTTATTCTTTGGTTATTATATGGAAGAAGGATTTCATCAGATACTTGGTTATCTGTTTTTGCCGCATTTCTAGGTACTTGTTTACTATCTTTCGATATTTATTCTTATCATATCAGTGAGGGAGATATTTATTGTATTTTGGCAGCTTTGGCTTCGGCTATGTTCATTGTAAGATTGAGCAATGCTGCACAACAATATTCTGCTGCACTATTAAATGTATGTTCTTTGTGGACAGTTACCATATGCAGTTTGGTTTGGTTCGGAATTGAACATATTTCGAATCTTTCTTGCATAGAAGAACAATGGAAACTGATTCCCACACTGATTCAACACCAGTGGTGGTGTTGGTTGTATTTGGGTTGTATTACAACTGGTTTAGGCAATTGGCTTCAAACAATTGCTCAAAAGAAAGTCGCTCCTGAAAAAGTGAGTAATACTAAAATTTTTATATACTTGAGCTTACTTATGACTTGCTAGGCTTCGGTGATCTATGCTTTAGATCCATTATATGGAGCAATCTTTTCTTGGTGGTTTCTACAGGAAACTTTGTCATTCCAAGGATGCATGGGTGCTCTGTTTATTATAGGAGCCGCTATTTACAGTGCAAAGACAAGTTGACATTGTCTTTTTCAGTCAAGCATGACGATATCTTGTTGCTCTTCTTCCATAGTAACTGGAAACTCTTCAATCAGTGCACTATCTCTAGCAAAGAACCAATCAATACAATGTTGCCAAATATCTTCATAAAATACATCCTTCAAGTTGTCCGTAACATCTTCCGTTTCAAACCAACTCAGTAATGACTTGGTTTTCCTCTGTAACTTGGCAATATTATTATTTCCCTGTCCTGTTACTTGCAGTTCTTCTTCACCATCAGAAAAAACATCGTTATCCAGCTCCTTAATGGGATCCTATATCACAAAACATTGAAAAACCTTAAAATACTATAAACTTGAATAACTGTATTATTATTTTACCTGTCTCTTCCATCGTATCCCAGAAATGGCTCCTTTCCAACCCTGCAAGTCATCGACATATTTTACTTGCTTCCATATAATCTCATCTTCAATATACTCATTGGGAGAAAACTTCTACAACCCCAGTTTATAACTGAAATACAGAGGTGTCCTATTGCTTACCAAGTTTATCTGATAGCCTTGCAGACAATTGTCCACCTCTGTAAAGAAGATGTCCTCCAAATGTTGTAATACTGTACGATCCTTGCTAGTCATCTTCATTCCTGTATACGGATGACTACACAATACGTGAAACCAAAAGCGGTCAACCAAAGAACATATCCGTTGTCGTTCTTCATACAGGGGTCTACTGCTTTCCAAAACTTGCCGTTCTATTTCTTCTATAGCTCTGTCACGTTCTTCTTCCAGTTTATTGAGTTGTTCTTGAACATTCCATAAAGCTCGAATGGTTTCTTCATCTAGATTCTGCCACAAGTGCATAGAGACTTTCCACTTATCACTTCCTTGTTCCATGAAGATCTCAGTTTTCTACAATCGTCCAAAATCAAAGAAGAAACGAACTTTATTCAGAGCTTCTTTTCAACAAACTTTCCATCGCTACTAAATAAGCGGCTTCTAAGTGATGTTCTAAAGACATTCCTTTAGAAAGAGAATTCAGTAAAGACCATTCTGCTTCCAACATTTCCTGTAAACTAGACCAGTTATCATCTAAGGGATCTTCTTCTCCAGATTGTCCTTGCGTCCATAGCTAAAACATGAGTCAATAACATATTTCCTTCCATATAAAAACTCACTCACTTCTCCTTGTTGGTTAATCAACACAGTATTACCAACATGATAATATTCAAAATTTTGACTACGAGGAATTCTTGCAATAATATCGGTATCATTTACTACTCGGAAACTATGAGGAACCAGTTGATTGTAAATATTCACAAACTCTGCATTACCAACTCTGGGAGAACCAAAATTGTACATTTGTATTTGCCAAGAAGGATGTCTATAAGCAACTTCACCAGCAGCTAAAGTTGCCAATGCACCTCCCAAAGAATGACCAGTAAAATACAGAATAGGAGTGGCTTTAACATCGTCTTTCAAATATTCTGAACCAACTGCCTTTTCAATTACTTGAAGGAATGTCTCCCGGATTCCAGCAAATGAACGAAGGAAGCCATAATGTACTTTGGGACCTTCAAAAGGACACGCTAACTGTTGTTCGATGTATGAATGAATTTCTTCCTCTTTCGAAGAATCTTCCATTCCGTTATGTCTTTGTCGTTGTTTCCATTCCATTTCAGTTTGATGAAACTGAAAATAAGAATCACTCTTTGGGCCCTTGGAAGAAATAGCATCCTTGAATGGATTGATATGAAGATCTATGTCAATGTCATCATCTCCGAAAAAATAAGATTGTTGATAAACCAATGCATCTGTAAAGAAATCTTGCCAGCTATGTTGTTCTGTTCCCCTAAAAGCTATGTACAAGATGGGAATTGTGGAGTCCGTTTGTTGCCATATTAAAAGTTCCGTGTCAGTTTCAATATTTTCAATCATACACAATAGTTCCGTTTTGTCAAAGCATTCCATAGTCGATGATGATGAACCTTGCCATCTTTCGGTCAATTCCTTCCACTTGATAGATTCCTCCTTTCGAAAATTGGCTTTACGTTGAGCTTCATTGGCCATAAGATAGTGCCTCTGATACTTTTGTATAGTCTCCCAACATAATACGTTGTTAGGATAAGAAGAAGAAGAAGACATTCTATTGTTCCATTGCCAATAAGAAATTTCAACTTTTGCCACTCCAATCACGCGTGGTTGAATATACTCCTTTAAGAGATAAAAAGGTCTATCTTGATGACCTTTCCATTTCGGAATATATTGCAAAAGTAATCGAAGTATTTGAAACAATAGACGCCTCAACAGAAAAGGAATTCCTACAAAAGCAATAGTGCGAATAGCAAGTGTATATGTTTGTTTCAAGTCATTCAGTCCTTCCACATGAGATATCGAAACTTGTGCCCAAACACTTTCCTTCGTTGCCAATTCATCATAGCAAAACTGCATCAAAAGACCAGGCAAAGTCTCTAAATGTTGATCCTTTTGTGGTTCTGAAGCAGAATGGACGAGAATACAACCAAATAAAATATTATCCAAACTAAACTCTCCACTAGAAGAAGAAACTTGGAACAAGTTGGATAGTTTCCTCTTCTCATGAAGTGTTGACATTTCAGACAAAAGATTCTGAAACTTTGCAACACGTGAGTCCATACATAGTCGAAGACCTTTGACTTTTGATAAACGAAAGCCATTCAACTCTTTCACTTTTACAACTAAAAAACCTGAACCAAAGCACTCCACTAAACGCTTTGAAGCAAAAGCCACAAAGCAGTTTTCGGTTGTTTCCTCGCAATAAAGAGGTAAAGGCTCGTTGTAACTTTCAAAAGCATATCCAGCTAATATCAACATACAACGAAGTTGGAATTGCTCTTTCTTAGGGTGACGTAAGATTACAGGAGTCGCAGACTTTTGAATACCTAAAGTTGAAAGTAGAGACTGGGAAAGAGTTTTCATATCTTCCTGTGAAAACCCTAATCTCTGACTTGCTTCTTCAAAGTACTTTTGGATCTTTGCAAAAGTATCGTTGCCAACTTCATTTCTTTGGCTGTCTGTTTGTTCCAAAGAGGAAGGTTGGTTCAAGTCACATAGTATAAATGCTTTTGAAACTCTGTGAGGAGGTGTGAAACTATTTCGTTCGAAAGTTGGCTTTCTGTGAAGACATTGTCGACAGTGCGCTTTATAACCCAACGAGGTGTAAACTTGGAACGGAAATAGAATCTTTGTCAAATGAAGAAACATGAGAAAGTCATATACTCCCAAAGAAAACCAACTGACTTTACAAGTCTAAAGAAAATTTACTGTCTTCTTATATCATATACGGTTACTTTTTACTGCTGTCGGCAATCATTTATTTCCAGTTGGTTGTTCTATCAAAGATAGAGCCATACTCTATTGAAGAGAGCAGTAAGAAATAAAAGGCCGAATATTCGTTCAAGTATTATACCTCGAAGTGCTCTTGCTCCAGTAGGTTTGTGAGGTTCAGTACGATCGCCAATCAAAGGAGGTAAAACAAAAGGAAGGGGTAAAGCTACGCTGGTCTAAGTATGATACTTTTAGAGTTTCACTTCATTTCTTCCATACCTGCTGAAACCATAACTACAGTGACAAAAACTAGTGGTTCTTGCATCCAAAGTACTTTAAGTCTTTGCACAACTCTATTCCACATTGGAAAAGAATTCTACCCAAATTCCTAATTGAAAATCACTTTCAGTTGAAGCTTTGTTTCATAACAAAAGCTGAGCTTCATTAGGATATCTAAGAAGTACTTGAATCATGCATTCTTCCTAGTAACAACACTCGAACGAAATCTTTTCAAAACGTGCACAATCTGAACGTTATCATCAAGTGAGCTCAAATTGGCAATGAACAAATAGGAAGGAATCCATTGAGTACTTTGAGAAACTCTACTGCTTCTTTCAACTGCATTTCTTTGCAATAATCTTGCCTTCTATTCACTTTTATGAAGTAGGATCATTTTCATTCAAAATCAAACAAAGTAATATAATGAATTCAGTTGAGTCCTTTGTTGTAGTAGGCAAGAGATGATATCACTTGTTTTAAAGAAACTCTCACACAAATCAGTTTGTTCATTCGGATTCTTATAATCATTGACCATGGTTGTTATTGAGATAGTTCATTCAATAAAGAACAACTGGTAGTAATCTCTTAGGTATTTAAATGGATATTGACAACATTGAATGTTTCTTTGAAACTTGTGGTGTTCTATATTCTTGCTTGAGTTATTATGCGAATGCTTGCAAATATTTTCAAAGACTCGAAATATAAAATTCTTTCACTTGTTAGTACAGTATATTCTTAAGAAAATCACATTGGCATCATCTTTCAAGCAATTTCTGTTGATGGTGAAGTTTTACAAACTTACTGTTTGTATTAAAAGCTATAAAATATCCTTATAATTGATATTCCCATGATCCAACAAGAACATGACGAATTAATATGTTTGTTTCAAAGTGAGAAAGTGAGTTCAATCAACAGGTTCTACCGAAAATAGTCGAAACTACAAGTCATTATAATAAATGACAACAAGTAATCGCTAGAAACAGCGATTCTTTCGATATCTCATAAGAGTATTTGAATGCGGTCGAGTGGACTCTTCATTAGCTGATGAAATACGTCAAATGTTCCTTCTATGTTAGTCTCGTGTAACCAGAGCAATGTCTCGTGTAACCTTGAAGAAAGAAGTAGAAGTGACTGCTTATATTTTTGGAGAAAACCACAAGGCTTCCTATGGTATTGTAGTATTACACGAGATTTGGGGTGTCAATTATACCATTCGTGCTTTGGCTCAAGAACTGAGCGACTTTTTGAACTGCAAAGTGTTGCTTCCCGACTTATTTGCTGGAAAAGTGGCAAGACATATTTCGGAAGCTACAAGAGTAAAGAAGTTTCTGTTTTCCTACATTTCCATTGAACTTTTAATAACCTTAGATTCGTTCGTTACTGGATTGGTCTCAAGTTTTATCTGATATTGGAATTGCTGTACGTTTTCTGAGAGATAGACAACACTGTAGGAACGTTGCAGTGGTGGGATATTCTTTAGGAGGTGCATTAGCACTTACAGCTGCAGCCGCTGTAAACGGATTGGATTGTTGTGTCTGCTTTTATGGTATTCCACCAAGACAACTTTGTGATGTACGTAAAATATCTGTTCCAATACAACTACATTTTGGTGAGAAAGATCAAGCAAAGGGGTTTACTGATTTGGAAGAAGCCATGAGATTGGAAGAGGAACTAAAGTTGGCAGGCGTCAATCATGAGTTGTTTATATATCCGAGAGCTGGCCATGGCTTTATGAGTCGACCTGATCAATATGATATAGAATTGGCTGATTCTGTGAAGGTAATTTTATAGTTACTCAATAGTACTGTTCTCACGGCATAGAATAGCAACGTATTCTGGAGCAATATGATCCTGAGAGTCGTCATTTAGCTTTTCAAAGAATGATTAGTTTCTTTATGCGTCATTTTGATACAGTTTGAATATAAGTTATGATAAATACACAAAAGTGCAATCATTGGATAAAAACTGTTTTTGAATGTTGAACAGTAACCGGCACTTGGATAGAGAGGTAAGAGAAGAGAGAGAGACGAGTCTGTTTTGCCAAATTGTATTAAATCACTCTTAGCAAGTTTATCCTCGTAGAGTAATACACGAGGAAATTTGGGTTTCTGTGGACTTGACAGCACAAATACTTGAGTGCAGGGCGAAGTTGACCGTTGACGTTTCTAACGAAGAACAAGAATATGTAGATTTGGACTTTGCCATAGAAAATGTAGAAAAGTGTCAAGTAAACGAAACAGAAGCCAAATTTGAGATTATCCGTTCTATTTCTGACACTATGGAAGCCCAACGTCAAATAGAAACCAAGGTAAATGAGGTTATAAGCAAAACTTTGTTCTTATTGATCTTTTTGTAATATAGTCTTTTCAGATTCAAGAATTGGAACAAAAGCTGAGTTCACCATTTGTTTGTAAGCCTTACTTGAGAGTATTTCTTCCTAACAAGCCAACCCAAGAACAACCCTTGACGAAGAAATCCTCTCCACATAATGACGAAACTCTTGATAAGTTGTCTGCTAGTCAAAGTAATATTTACAGTATTCAAGTTATTTACCAGTTGATGGGTTCTAATGCTTCAGTATTATTCCGTCAGTTCGATTCGCACTCTTATGTTTATATTGATGGATTCTTGACTGGTGCTTATCACTGGATTCCTTGTGTAGATAATTTACGCGACAGATATACGTTTACTTTGAGAATTACTGTTGCTACTGATCTATTTGCCATAGCCTCTGGTGATGTAGAAGATACAATACTTTCAGACGATGAGACTAGCGTTGCATATCATTATCGTATAGGAAATACTCTTCCATGTGATGTTTCTTTTATTGTAGGTCCCTTTAAAGTATTACCTGATCCTGTTTATCCAGCCTCCATTACTTACTTTGTTTTACCTGGAAATACCAAATGGTTAGCCAATACTACACGTTTTCTATCCAAACTGGTGCCTAAGATGCAGTCCGTATTTCCTCAAGTTGGATTTCCATTCTCATCCTTCAAAATAGTATTTTTAGGTAAGGGAGATGGTCGACACGGACAAGGCCAAAGTTTTGCTGGTGGACTATGCTTAGTTCCTGGAGATTGGCTTTATGGTGAAGATATCATCGACCAAGTATTTTATATCAGACCAAAATTGGTAAACTTATTTTGTAGTCTTTACATTGGAGATAATGGTTTATTAGCTCCACAAAGTGCGAAAGATATTTGGTTAGTACATGGTTTACAACAATTCCTTGGCATGCACTTGCTGAAGGATTTATTTGGGAACAACTGGTGTAAGACAAGATACTTAGAATTGGCACAATATTTGTATCATTCACTTGATGGAGGTGGCTATTTGGTTAATGATGATGACCATTTGCGCTCTCCAAAGTTGTACAAAAAGAGTGCCAAAGTTCGCTCCTTGTTAATCATTTATATGATTAGCAAAAGAATGAGTACTCAGTCGATTATATCAGCTGCGGAAAAGATGATCATGTCTCACTCAGATTTGAAGTTTTCTGACCTAGAGATGGTGGACTTGGTTTCTCATTTTGTTTCTACTTTGTCTTCACGCAACGTCAACGCAATGATGGAGTTTATATCTCGATGGACTCGTAGTTGTGATATCTTAAAGTTACGTTGTGGATATCGTTATGATTCCAAAAAGAAGTTTGTGGAGTTGGCAGTCAAACAAAGTATCATCACTTTTCGTCCTCAAGATGGGAAGAGAATGGAAAGAGATCTGGATAGTGAGTCGACCAAAGTTTCCATGTTCAAAGGTGGTCTAACTGTACAAGTCATGGAAATGGAAGGAGCACATGACCATTTGTTGGAGATGGATAGCGATATATTACTCGTTGAATTGCCGACCAGTACAAGAAGAATGAAGCAGCATCATCGTAAACATTCCAAAGGTTCTTTGAAAGAGTCTGAATCGATAATATCACCAACAGAAGGGAACTTGGATGAAGAAGGTGTTATTATTGAGAAAGACCCTGTTCTGTGGGTTCGAATAGATCCCGATCAAGAATGGATTCTCAAGTTTGTGGAATTTCGTCGTTCTGAGAGAGATTCTATTTCCTGTTTGCGGAATTGTCGAGATGTTTGGGGACAGTTGGAAGCATTGAAAACCTTGATGACTAGAACAAAAGGACGAGTTTCGTTGACTTCGATTCGATGTTTAGAACAAATATTGGCTGACTCACGATATTATTTTCAAGTAAGAGGAGAATGTGCTCGATGTTTGGCTAAATGTTATACGACCAACGATCGACTGATGGGATTAGAAGCCTTGTTGAAGTTTTTAAGAAACAAGTAAGTACTGCAAGTTATTAGACGAAAGCGGTTATTTGAAGATACACAAATTGCTTTAGATATTTTGATGAACATGGAAATGTCTTATCGAATCGTTTTGACGATATATCGGAATATTTCGTGAAGTGTGCAGTTATTCAAGCAATTGCTCAAGCACTTCATCCAATATCTTTTCCCGTCTTTGGCTATGACCCCAAGTTTTCATTGAATCTCGCTTCTTTTCAAGTGACCCATATTCAGGAAAGTCTTCCGCATGATGTCTTACAATTGTTATTAAGTCTTCTTGAACAAAATGATACAGCATATCCATCTCTATTTGGTGATTGCTTTTATTTGCACAATCTGATTATTACCTGTGCAATCTGTTCCTTTTACGCCAAAGATCAAATTACTCGTCATAGAGTATATAAGCAATTGTTTCGTTACTTGAAGAGAGAAGAAGCAATGCCAAGTTATCATCATATCATAACGGGAGCATCATTGAAGGGTTTGACTATTTTACAGTTGGGTGGTTTCTTGAGAATTCCTAATGACTGGGAGCCTATCTTAGTTTCAGATACAGAAGGTTTAGTATCCAATGAGCGAGAATCCAATGAATGGGAGAAGGCACTTTGGAAAAGTTTCCGTAGTTGTAATTTATTTCTGACTAAAGTGGCAATGGAATGTCTCTTTCATCTGTATGGAGGTCACATAGAATTCTTAGAATGGTTATTAGTAGCATGGATTGAAAATAGATTGGAAAGATATGAACGAACTCGAAAGTCTGCAATTCGTCTGTTGCAGAAACAAGTTGCCTTAAGAGCCACTTTGAGGAATCGTCTTCGCAAGTATGATGAACAGTCGATACAGTTTTGCCTTGGTTGGCTTCGTTGGATGGTTGAAGAGAAAGATTGTGCCGTACAATCGGAAGGATTGAAAGTGGCCAAGCAGATTTGGGGGAGTTATATTCCTTTGTGTTTGCTAACCAATGAAGAATATGAAAGAGAACGCAATGAAAGGAAAAAATCTCACAAAGAGAGAAGGGAATTAGATTATCGACTGGAAGGTAGGAAGATGGTAGTTTTACCTGCCAGAGAACAATCAAGTTCATTCTCTTTACACACACAACAACAGTCCTCTGAGAGGGATATGGAAGGCATGTTTCAGCAACAGGATTCGTTAGCTTTGATGAATGAACAAGTTACGCAAGAACAATCTGTTGAGGATTCGAGTTTGCATCTCGTGAAAGAAATGATGGAAAGAATCAAGGAAACATGTAGCCTAGACTCTGAAGACGAACATTATATGCGTAGTTTTTTAGAACAAGGCTGTCAAGGCTCCAATGTAAACTCTGTTCAGTTGTCTTTGAGAAAGTTTGGTTTGGAGAAGTTGCTTGTAAGATGGCAGCAACAGAAGAGTTCCAATGAATTTCAAACTCCACAAGAATTTGATTGAAATTTTGCTCATCGACTGAAAGTGGAATTCGGTTGTCAAGAGGGGAAATGACGAGGCTAAACCCTTTGGAAATGCTCACACTATTTCTTTTACTTGGTTTGTTGGTTTATGTTGTAAATGCCAGCAGTATGGAAACGTTATTTGTTAGGCAAGTGAGTGAAAGCGTAGATACAGATACTTCTGTGACGGGTGCGACCTTTCAACTGGTTTTTTGGACTAGCGTTGTGCTGGTACTTGCGATAGGTTATGCTGTTACAGTTTTGGTTCGAATGCCGTTGGAAATGGACAGTTTATTGTATGGTGACAAGAGAGCTAGTGGGTAATAAGATACGGCGTGTAAAGGCAGATCTATCTACCAAGAGGGAATTGTCCTCGTTGAGTAGAGTGAGTGACCTCGTCATATGAAGACTTTCATTGGTGTGAATATTAAATCTTTTATACATGGAAGTGGATGCTTTTGAATAAAATTATGAACTGTTTAAGTTTCATTTGAAGGAACGAGCAGAAATGGCGCAATTTCATTTCATTTTTCTTAGCTTCGAGAGAATGGAGAAATTATTCACGAATGTATTTTTCACAACTTCTTTGCACCTGTCTCGTACTTTGAGGAATCGAGCAAGCACCTTTAAAGATAGCCTGAGAAATGTTTCTTGCTTTGACTTTCGCTGGAAATCATTCACTACTTG
The DNA here is from genome assembly GCA_025991245.1 of Galdieria partita. NCBI lineage: Eukaryota > Rhodophyta > Bangiophyceae > Galdieriales > Galdieriaceae > Galdieria > Galdieria partita. The sequence continues at coordinate 101,323 of BQMJ01000036.1, forward strand.
TGTTGAGTCGTCAAACAACTCCTGGCAACCAGGGCCTTGTCTATCATTCTCTGAAGATGAAAGGCTGTTGAAAGACTCGGTTAGAAAGATTGCGCAATCTTGCATTGCTCCTAAAGTGAGAAAAATGGATGAAGGAGGAGATATGGATGCCGAACTCTTTAAAGAATTGTTTGGTAATGGATGGATGGGTTTAGAAGTTCCAATCGAGTACGATGGCAGTGGTTTATCTTTTACACAGGCTTGTATAGTTATTGAAGAAATTGCACAAGTAGATCCGGTATGTTTCTTTTCGATATATTTTTAGTTGTTGTTGTTTTCATCGTGAAGTAGTCTACCGCAGCAGCAGTCGATGTACAGAATACTCTTGTGAATAATACCTTGTTGAAATGGGCCAGTCTCAAACAAAAGGAGAAGTATCTTCCATTGCTTTGCAAAGATACAGTTGGTTCCTTTTGTTTGAGTGAAGCTTCCAGTGGTTCAGATGCGTTTGCTTTGAAGTGTAGGGCAATAGAAAAGGAGGACCATTTCCTTCTCGAAGGTAGCAAACTGTGGATTACCAATTCTATGGAGGCAGGATTATTTGTTGTATTTGCAAATTGTGCTCCAGAGAAAGGATACAAAGGCATTACTGCCTTTATTGTACATAGAGACTCTCCTGGTTTGGACATTGCCAAGAAAGAGGTATATTTGTCAACAAATGTTCTTTGTATCATGAGAGATGGATAATGGAATGTTTTTATGGTAGGATAAATTGGGTATTCGTGCTTCTTCGACATGTGAGTTGCAATTTCAAGGAGTTAAAGTACCTAAAGAAGATGTATTGGGTCCAATTGGAAGTGGTTACAAAATTGCTATTGAATCCCTTAACGAAGGAAGAATTGGAATTGCTGCTCAAATGGTAATTCAAGTTTTCTTCTATTGATTTTGTGTTGTTCAAAGTTTCAAAAGACTGGCTTAGCTCAAGGAGCAATGAATATTATTTTTCCTTATTTGCATGAACGGAAGCAGGTATTCTCAGTAGTTTATATTTCAGTATTTTCTTTCACTGAATGAGTCAAGTTTGGAAAGCGTATTGGTGACTTTCAAGGACTACAATTCCAGTATGCAGAAGCTTTTGTAGAATTGGAAGCCGCTCGTACATTGTTATATAATGCAGCTCGAATGAAAGATGCAGGTTTTTCTATCAAGAAAGAAGCTGCAATGGCTAAATATTTCAGGTATGTCTTTGGCAATCATTTCTAGCCAAGATTTTCTCAGAATCAATTTTTCAGTGCTCAAGTTGCCGAGCGTATAGCGTCCAAAAGCATCGATTGGGCAGGAGGTATGGGTTTTGTAAAAGAGTTTGGCTTGGAAAAGTATTATAGAGACAGCAAAATTGGTCACATATATGAAGGAACTGATAATATGCAGTTGCAAACCATAGCCAAAGAAATGCAAAGAGAATATGGCTTTCAAGTTCAATAATATACAAAAGTTCATTGTTTATCGTATTGAACAAAAAGTGCATCGGGAGCGCATATTTGTTGAAGGTTCCAACAAAACTCTTTGATCCAAAGCCCTATTTTGTGGTCGATGGAATGAACATTTTGACGAGTATCCTTTTGAGGCATTATAAATGCTACTGTATATAACCAATTTAAACAGCATATCCAATAACAAGCCCCTGTTTTTGGATCTGTTGCTTTCAAAACTTTTCCAAGTCGACCACTGCGATGAATTTCTATGATGAAGCTCACAATGCATGGCTTATATTCTTCTACCCATTGCAAAGACGGTTTCATCCAAACTGCCTTCCAACAGTCAATTCCACATTTCTTGTTCTCAATGACATCATCAATGCCCTCTCTTGTTTGACTCACGGTTTGTAAAAAAGTGTCCCAACTTGTTGTTGTTTCATGTTGATATAAAGCTCTATAATCACACCATATGGACAATGCAAGTAGAGGCTCACTGCTTAAAAATGCAGACACGGTATAACTGTAAAACTCATCTCTAGACAAGGATACCAAAGAATTCCCATCGTCACTTCCCAAAGCGTGCTCTCCATAAAAGGTAATTCGAACAAACAACGCTCTAATAACTTGCAATAAATATTTTCTACAAATGTTACAAACGTAAGTTTCATTGCAATCTTGAGACAACGCAGTCTCTTGATCGATAACTGAAAGCCAGCGTGAAAACTCCAACACTGCAAAAGAAATATGTTGATAATTTACAAAATGATGCAATTCAAAAATAGTTATGAGAGACTCCAAATACCATTTTTCTTTGGGAGAGCGACACAATTCCAAAAAACGTTCAAGTCGTTCCTTGAAAGAGTCAAGTAAGTGGAGCAACCAACAACACAATAGCCATAGGACAAACCACAAAATACAGCCACGGTATATTATCTCTACAAGGTTCCTGAAAAACATAAAGATCTTTTAACAAGTTTATCAAGTTGTCCTCTAAACAAGCATCTTCCCGAAACAAGACCACTTTATAATCCATACAACACTTGTCAACCAATGCGAGAAACGCTTAGAGACAACACAATGCCTAGAGGAGGAATTGTTCAATGTCGTGGAAAATGTTGTACTAGACGAATATTATATGGTTTTTGTGGTGTAAGCTTTCAATTACATCATTTCCGTGTTCCAGGCTCTAGTTGTGTTTGCACAAAGAGAGGGGACTTTAGCTTGACTTGTCTCAACCGAAACAAGCCCTGGCAGTCGCTCAGAAGATATTTATTACGTTATGCCATTTCACCAACTCAAGTATTGCCTATATGGATTAGTATGGAAGAAGCCGCTATCAAGTCAAACAGAGAGGAGCAAACAACTCGAGACGTCTCTCCACAACAGCTGAGAAATTTTTGTATCATAGCTCATATCGATCACGGAAAGTCCACTCTTGCAGATCGTTTATTGCAGTTAACTAATACTGTGAGCAACAGAGATATGAAAGAACAGTTTTTGGACACCATGGATTTGGAAAGAGAGAGAGGAATTACTATCAAGCTGCAAACCGCAAGAATGACTTATAAAGCTTCGGATGGGAAAGAGTATATTCTTAACTTGATAGATACTCCGGGTCATGTAGATTTTTCTTATGAAGTAAGTCGTTCTCTTGTGGCTTGTGAAGGCGCCATTCTAGTTGTCGATGCCAGTCAAGGAGTGGAAGCCCAGACTTTGGCAAACGTATATTTAGCTTCTGAAAGTGGTCTGGAGATCATTCCGGTCTTAAACAAAGTAGACCTTCCTTCAGCAGAACCATTCCGTGTTAGACAAGAAATAGAACAGATGATTGGTCTGGATACTAGTAACTGTTTGGAAATATCAGCAAAGACAGGAAAGAATGTCGAAAAGGTATTGGAATATATTGTCAAGTATATTCCACCACCCAAAGATCGAACCAATGCTCCTCTTCGTGCCCTCATTTTTGATAGTTATTATGACAGTTATCGAGGGGTTATTGTGTATTTCCGTATATTTGATGGAGTGTTGGAGACTGGAAGGAAGATTCGTTTTATGAACTCTCAGAAAGATTTTGAAATAGTAGAAGTTGGAGTATTGGCTCCTCACCAAGTTCCTGTTGCTCGTCTAATTGCAGGTGAAGTGGGATATTTAGTGGCAGGAATCAAAACAGTACAGGATGCTAGAGTTGGAGATACTATAACTTTAGCTAATCAACCAGCGCATTCTCCATTAGCTGGATATAAAGAAGCTAAACCTATGGTATTTTGTGGATTATTTCCTGCAGATGCTGACCAATTTGAGGATTTAAGAGAAGCCTTGGAGAAACTCAAATTGAATGACTCGGCATTGAGTTATGAACCTGAGAGCTCCTCTGCGATGGGATTCGGTTTTCGTTGTGGATTTTTAGGATTATTACATATGGAGATTGTTTGTGAGCGTCTTTCGAGAGAATATGGACTTGACTTGGTAACCACATCTCCAAGTGTGGGTTATTATGTGCATTTAGAAAACAATTCTCCTATTCTTATACAGAATCCTTGTGAGTTGCCCGAACCTCACCTTGTTGATCACATCGAAGAGCCTTATGTACGTTTGGAAGTCATAACACCCAGTGAGTATGTAGGTTCATTGATGGAATTGACTCAATCGAGAAGAGGAATATTTCAAGACATGAAATACATAACAGCCACTCGCACTTCGCTTGTTTATGAGTTACCTTTAGCCGAATTGGTGACCAACTTTTTTGATCTTGTAAAGTCTCGCTCTCGTGGATATGCTTCTATGGAATATCAATGGAGTGGATATCGTGTAGGAGACTTGGTGAAGTTGGAAGTTGCCGTGAATGGAGAAAAGGTGGATGCCCTGTGTAGTATTGTACATCGTGACAAGGCATATTCAATTGCACGTGCTCTAACGGAAAGATTGAAAGAACTTATTCCTAGACAACAGTTTCGAATTCCTGTTCAAGGCATGATTGGTAACAGAGTGATAGCTTCGGAACATATTCCTGCATTAAGGAAGGATGTATTAGCAAAATGTTATGGAGGTAAGTTTTTCCATTTCGAAAGATTTCATTGACTCATATCATAAGGCGACATATCTCGAAAGAAAAAGTTATTAAAGAAACAAGCGGAAGGAAAGAAAAGAATGAAAGCCATTGGAAAAGTGGACGTTCCACAAGAAGCCTTTCGCGCCATGCTTAGTTTGAAACAACCCGACGATTAGTAAATAAAATATATTTTACATCCTATTAGACAATAGAGGCCTTGCACTCTTATTTGTATGGGCTGTGTAGGAATCAACTTTTGGAGTTTTGCAACAACTTCTCTAGACCACTCCTGTTGAGAGCTCTTTGCAAAAGTCACATGAGGAACTGCTGGAGAATAGAAAATGGGTAAGCGGAATGTTTGCATCACCTTATCAACTTGTAGTATCCAATCCTGTACCAAATTCTTCCCTTGTTCAAGGAGTAAACCAAGAAACGAAGTGTTATTCTCATCATTTTGAAACAGTTGCAATCGTTGCACATCATCTTTCAACTGAAAGTAGTGTATTCTAGTTAACCTTCTAAGTGTTTGTATGAAGCTTTCAGTATACATATCTCCTAAGAATACAGTTCTACTCAGACTGATATGAGGTGGCAAAGCGTTAGGACAGGATACTCTAGTACTACTACTATTCAACTGTTGCAATTGTTCAAGATAAAAGGATATTTTCCAAACACTTTCTTCTTTGTCAAACCATGTTTGGCTCTGGTTGATTAACTGGCTTCCGAAAGCAGCCAACTCCTCACAAGTTTCACGAGCTAATCCTACAAAAACCAACGTAGGAAACAGTCCAAGTTTCCCTACTGGCCCTACAAGGTCACCTTTCAAAAGTACTTTCTTTGCACTTGGTAACGAAGGATTGTCTTGTGACTGTCTATGATGTACAAGCAAGTCTTTGTCCGTGTCACTCGTTTCTTCTTGATAACATTGGATCCATTCCATGAATTCTATTTTCTATTCTTTATTATACAACTGGAGTTAGACGAATCTTTTTCCATCCTAAATATTCATTTTGCTTCTCTCTACAGGCTCTACAAGCTTCATCAAATGAAGCAAAAACCAAATAAACCTTTCCAAGATATCATCTTTCCAACATGAAGTATGGTCACTTCTTACCATGGAAGGTACTCGAGAAGGAATCAATCTTTCAACCTGATAATCACGAAAAAGTTGCCTATTTTCATATTCAGTTGTGAATTTCTAATAACCACCAAAAAGAAAGCCATTCTCACAGAATATGATATTCTGAAAGCGGATGGGGTAAGTTGGATAAAATAACAACTCGAGGTCTCTCTTCCATCGAAAAGGCTGTAGAAGCAACGGCCTTTTCTACTGCTGCGGTGCTGATACGAAAGCAATGCAACGCACTACCTGCAATAGATTGGGTGGATATCACTTTCTCAGCTTCCAAAGTGGCTTCTTCCGTATCAAAGACGACACACCTATTCTTACAATATCAACAAGAACGGAACAAAATACAACAAACAACAACATACCAAGTGGCATAAGGAATTACTCTATCCAACATAAGCCTACACAACCACTTGGGTTTGTGTGGTTCCACCAACGAACAAAGCAATTGAATATCACTATGATTGGCACTCAAAGGAACTCGATCAATTCTCAACACTCGCAACTGTGCCTTGATATTGAGTGGTTGTTGTTGTTTTGGAATAAAGTTTTGTCTAAAAAGAGAATTCTTGAGTACTGGAGTTGTTTTCACCTATCCATAACGAATAATGATAAGAAGAGTGAATCATAATGGAAACAATACAATCAGCCAAACCACAAGGATTCGAAAAGAACAAGTAAAAAGCCTTACATACATTACCAGTATCCTTGTCGGTGGAAGAAGTCAATCGACAACTTTGAAAGCAAATTGGGTAACGTTGCTTTAACGAATTCTGCAAGGCGTGGAAACCAACAACCGATAGTTTTCCTTGCAATGGACTGCATTCTTTTAAAGTATACTAAAACCAGGTCTGAAATTATCTTACCCAAACAAGATATCACTTACTACTTGGAAACTTTGGAGACGGAATGTAGACGCGACACAAGCCCATAGTGCCATGAATGGTCTTCCCAATGAGAGCGCAATAGATGAGCTTTCACAACTCTTTGTGAATATCTTCAAAACTAAAACTCAAGTCTAATGAAACAGCCTTCATAGAAAACAAACCCAAGTTTTCAACAGTTCAAGTCTGGAAATAAATTTCATTCTAGGCTTGCGTAAGTCTTCAGTGTCGAACAACTGAAAACATCGGTCAGGCTGCTACATCTGTAGATTGTTTTATTGGTTACCTGATAAGAACAAATAAAATATTCCAATTCACTTTGAACAAAATTTCCATTTATTCCATACTACAATGACCATTTTTGCAGCTAAATATGTTTCCCATTGTCCCAAGTTGTTAAAACTTTATAGATATTCACATCAACTAACTCGAGAAACGATCGGGCAAATCAAATACCAATTTGATCAATCGACTGGACAATTTTTCTGCCAAACCAAACGATAGCCGAAAACCAAAACGTCTTCCTTCTGCATGCATAACCCATTTGCGAACCAACTCAGCTACTTGTGAAGGCTCCAGTCCTCGACTGCGAATGAAAATGGCCAAAATTTTCATAGTTACTTCCATCGAACGAGTCAACTGAGGTTCAGAAGAGATGTCATCTTCCGAGTGATGCGCACGATAAGTATATATGTTCCCATTCAAAATAGGAATATCTAGCCTCGATATATTTCGAATCAACAACTGCCGGTAATACAAAACAGTATCTAAAAATAATTGATCCACTGCTTCGGTTATATCTTCCACTAAGTGCGAACGAATGTCCCTTGCTTTGTTTCCCAACAGAAAATCACTCAACAAGTCAAGTGCTGCCCCAATATCATATTCTGGTTTCGTACTTGCAGACTCTACAAGACTCTCCAATCGATTCCAACGAGGTCTACCATCCTTAAATATCAAATCACGAAGAGCATCCTGCAACTCTGGAGAAGGATCTGTCAATAGTCTTGCTGCAATATATGGATAAGCTTCATTTAGAATCTTAAAATTGCGATCAACTTGAATAGCAACGCCTTCCAATACGCCTAAACAGCGTATAATGGCAGTATAATAGGCTGGTAACCGAAATGGGAAGCGATACATAACAGAGCCAAGTTTATCAATGACCGATTTGAAGTTGAGCTCTCCAACAGATGCTCCTAAAACATCTGGTAACGCACGATTCAGTGCTTCTACAATAGGATCCAAATATGTGTCTTCTGGCAGAAATCCTAAACGTACATACAGTCGAGCCAACGAACGGAAATCACGATTCACCATATGTACAACAGCTTCAATAATTCCATAACGTTGAGCTGGTTTCAACTCGGACATCATTCCAAAGTCTAAATAACACAGTTTTCCATCCCTTGTTGCCATCAGGTTTCCACCATGAGGATCCGCATGAAAGTAACCAACCTCTAACATTTGCTTTAACGAGCAACGAACCAATGTCTCAACCAAACGAGAAGCGTCCATTCCGTACTTATCCGTATCGGTCAAGCGTGTTCCATCGATCCATTCCATAGTTAAGACTTTGTCTCGGGTATATTCCCAATAAATCTTTGGAACATATACATCTGGAATACTTGAATACAGTTGACGAAACCTTTCACCATTTCTGGCTTCAGATATGTAATCAATCTCTTCATAGATAAGTTTCCCAAATTCTTCAATGACAGACTGCAAATTGATATCTCTTCTCAACATCTTCAACGCCTTACTTAATGTTCCACTCAACTGACGCAGAATGTAAATATCCAATGCAATGATTTTCTCACATTCTGGTCGCTGCACTTTCACTGCAACTGCTTCTCCATTTCTCAAATATGCCTTATAGACTTGGCCAATAGATGCAACTGCTACTGGCTCCGGTTCAATTTTTGCAAATATCTCTGCAATGGGCTTCTTTAGTTGACTCTCTATCAATCCAAATGCTACTTCGTTTGGAAAGGGAGGTAAACGATCTTGAAGTTTTTGCAATTCTTCCAAATATTCAGGAGGAAGCAAATCTGGTCTAGATGACAGAGCTTGGCCACCTTTGATAAAAGCTGGTCCTAAACTAGCAATAATACTGAGAAACTCCTTTGCTCTCTTTCGACGGTTCCGCTTTTCTACACCACGTTGCCAGTCCAAAATCACTTTACTAAGAAATAACATAATAGGCACTGTTATTCTTATTTGTCTCTTCCTCACGTCCAAAGACCTAGTGCGGAAGTATGCACTAGCTACTAAGGGATCATAACGAGGTCTAACAGAATCCAGAGATTCTCGTAGAAACTCTGTCGACAACATTGTGCTTTCTTGCAATGAAGATCCGTTAGAAACAGTTGAACTGCCAGCTTTAGGTTCGTTGAAGCTGAAACTATCGTGGCCCTTTACTGGCTCGTTAACTTGCTTATCTTTGTTTGCAGTCTTCGACCCTTGCTTCGTCATCTCCTGTAAGAGTTGCTCTGCTGTGGACAATCTTTCTGTGGTCTCTGTATACGAAAACTTGTCTCTATCTGACTCGGAGATTCTCTTTGCCTGATACGAATTTCTGACATCTATACTCTTCCAAACTTTTGGAAATTTTGTTTGCACGGTGTGTGTCTTGTTAAGACGGTGAATCAGTCTTAAAGTCCTTGAACAGCCATATCGCTGCTGTAACAACCAAGGTATAAGGAGAACACAGTGGCTGCATAGACGTCGATGAGTAGGACCTCTTTGCCTCTTAACGACAAACTGCAGTAACAACTTGTTACAAGTGAATCCCATATGTGTTGCGATGATTCTCTCCATTCTGAAATGTGTGGATCATCGATGAGGGCAAATTGTGGAGTCCGTTGGTTTTATTATGAATCGTCTGCTTTTATATTTCAAGAAGGACTCAGAGAATGCTTTTGTGAGTTCAGCCTCGTAAAGTAACATTGGTCGGAAGAATGCCTATGGACATGCTTTGATCAAGAAGAGGGTTTTTCAAAGAAAATAAATGATATAAAAGAAGTGACTGATGATTGTTTGTTTTTGGCGCCAACGAAAATGCCATTTGAAGGAATCCTAACGAGATGCGATTTTGTGTATTCGAAATATCCCCATTTTCAATGGAAGAAATTTGTGTTGTTGGATGCAAGGGAAGGAAAAAGCCCTTTCTTTTCTCACAGTATCGTTTGGTAGAAGAGTGTATGGAAACTGGAAACCAGTAAAAACAAAATATGGACTCACTTGTCCACAAAATTTCAGTAGATTTCCTTGTCTACGTTCCTATTCCTTGAAAAAGTTGGAACCAACAAAGAGACCCAAGCTAATAACGACGCTTTCAAAATGGTTTATTGGCTGCAAGATTTTACAAAGTGCTTCCTTAACAGGCTACAATAATAAGGGAAAAAACTCACAGAAGAAACATTCGGAAAACTATTATGACGATGACGAACTTTCTTTTGGTGGTGGTAAGAATATTCGTCCGAGAGACCCAGAGGAACTCATTTTCGATTCCCTATCTCATAACTCGGGTTACTGGGAATTTCAAAAATTGGGAAGGAAAAATCGAGTACCCAGTCTGCAACTGGAGAACTCGAATAATTGTGAAAAATCTCAACCACGACATGATTCTATTCCATTGGAGGACACAGATATTTCTGCAAACCATGTTCATATGGAATATTCTTTAAATGGAACCCATAGTGCTCAACCAGAGTTTCCAGCTCAAACTAAGAAATCTTTGTCAAAACTATATGTTTTGGATACCAATGTGATATTGCATGATTCTTCCTGTATTTATAAATTTGGAGCAGCGGATATTTGTATTCCTATAATAGTTCTGGAAGAATTAGACAAGTTTAAGCGAGGAAATGAAGAGTTAAACAGGCATGCTAGAGAATTTTTACGAATCTTGGATGATTTGGCTAGTCAGAATTCTGAAATGAATCTGGAAGCTCTTGTATCTTCTAAATGGACTGACTCTAATAGTTTTGCAAATTCAAGACTGGAGACTGATTCGGAAAATAATATTCGTAATGAGAATCAGATTGACCAGAATCACTTACCGTTGGATGGTTTATCGCAACAGGGATTTTCATTGGGTGAAAGTTTTGGAAAGATTCACATTGGAATTGCACCTCGTAGCCCAGCTATCGAGGCCAGATTTTTTTACGACTCTCCTGATCACCGAATTCTCGGTTTGATGCATCAACTGACGATGGATAGAGCCATAGCTGCCATAAAGACTCATTTTGGTAATTTTATTGACTTGAATGACTCTTTGATATCCCAGATTGAGCGAGGCATCATCCCTAAGCTGACTTCACAAGACAAACTCAACCGACAGATTTGTGAAACGTTTTTAATGGCATGTCAAGATACTGTGCTAGTTACAAAAGATACTAATCTGAGAATGAAAGCAAGAGCGTTGGGTTTGAAGACGGAAGACTATGTGACCGACAGGATAATGACTAATCTGAAGGATTTGTATTGTGGCAAACGAGTCATTGAAAATATTCCTTGTGATATTATTTCTTCATTTTATGAGAGTCCCTATTACGTTAGCAAAGAAGTTCTTGAAAAATTTGTGAGCAACCCTATTATGAATGAAAACTTCATTCTAAGGAATGGCTCCAAATCGGCTCTTGCCTCCTTTTCATATCACCCACTGTGCGGTACTTTTGTATATTATCGCGTAGAGAAGAAGTCGGCTTTTCGTATTCATCCGCGTAATGCAGAGCAAGCATTTGCACTACATGCCTTGTTGGACAAGAAGATTTTATTGGTTACCATTAGTGGTAATCCTGGAACTGGGAAGACTCTTTTGGCATTGGCTGCTGCCTTGGAACAGCATCAAGAGTATCGCCAGATATACTTGTCTCGTCCTATTGTGCCTCTAAGGTAATTGTAAACTATTTTATACCAGATATTCCATTATTAATAGTCATTTACTTTGGTAACTGACAGCAATCGTGACATTGGATATCTTCCGGGAACCGTTGATTCGAAAATTGAGCCTTACATGCAACCTTTGTTTGATAATTTGGGTGTAATCAAGTCTGTGAATACCAACAAAGACGATTGTAAAGCGTCCACCGGTCCTTCTTCAATGAAGGAACTGTTACAAATGGTCGAAACAGAAAAACTGAAAATAACACCGTTGACGTTTATTCGAGGTCGAAGTTTTCACAATTCCTTCTTTATTGTGGATGAAGCTCAGAATTTAACTCCACACGAAGTGAAGACTATTATCACGAGGGCTGGTGAAGGCACAAAGATTGTGTTTACAGGTGATGTGCATCAAATTGACAATCCTTATGTTGATGTTCGCAGCAATGGCCTTAGTTATCTTATTGAAAGGATGAAAGGGCAGCCATTGTTTTCTCATATTTCTTTGGAAAAGGGAGAAAGAAGTGAGCTTTCTAAAATAGCGAGTGATTTGTTGTAAATAGAACCTAGATATTGCCAGAGTTGTGGTTTGTCTAGGGAATGTTGATTGGTGTTTATGGAAGAGGGTTTTGGTTTTCTTTCTCTATAAGCTGAAAAGGATGCAGTGATGTTGACGAAAGTACGGCAGTGATATATATATATTCTTTACACAATACTTTCATAAATCCATAAATTGTGTGGGATTTCAACAGCTTTTGTTTTCTGCTGAGATATTAAAATTTCCATTTTTTACAACTCGGTTGTATCACTTTGTCGATTCTGATTTCTTGTTGATATTCTTTTAGGGGACAACCGGTGTGACAGTCTTCCACAATTGAACTCTTACAACAGAGTTTGTGTGTGTATACTGCATGAGTTCTCAGGTGTTGGATATCGGTGAAAGAGAAGAAGCGTTCACCATTGTGTATAGTGCAACGAAACATCTTCGTCAAATTTTCAAATACATCGATAGAAAGTTGGACAAAGAGGAACCAGGTTTTGATGAGTTTCAAAAGATGTGGCGAGTAGCCAAGTCTTTGTCACCTAAAGTGTCTCCGCATCCCAGTAGGGAGTGGTTGAACAAGTTTGGAGAATATCTAAGTTCCGATAGTGTGGAAGATTCTACTAGTGAAAGTAATGAAGAAGGTGTTGGCGAGTCAGACGTGGAGAGTGTGGAATTGGAGGATAGACCTCCAATATGGATATTGCTTTCAGGTTCAAGTGTACACGACAACAAGAAGAAAGTGAATGAACAAGAGTTTGGTAGCCATTCGACAGCCGAAAAAGATGAAAAAGAGGACGACGTGAATTCGATGACAGATTTAGACTACCAACGGAAGTGTTCCAGTTCCACCGATGACTCCGACTTTCAAGTTGATTGGCCAGCGACTAGTTGGAAGAGTATAGACCCTGTTGTTCATCGTGCAGTTAGAGCGATGCCAGGAGGTTTTTCTTTATCACCTGCGGCTTTTCGTTTTCTATGCGAACAAGTGACAACCATATGTTTGGCAGCCAATAGAGCACATGGCAAACTTTGTTCTTTTCAAGATGAAGAAAAGCCTATCATGTCGACTAAGAGTCCAATGCCTTGGGAATGTACTCTTGAAATGTGCGTAGCTATGAGTGGTGTTCCTATTAGTGAACAAACTCTCGAACGAGTAAAAGGTAGAATGAAACGTATCTTATCGGACAAAAAGCAACGAAAGGCAGTAAGTGAACGACGCAAATTGAGGATATTGATGATAACTGTACTATACCCCCGTTATCAAAACAACCTTACAAGACTTGCAGCGATGGTCGACGTCATTTTTGAACATTTTGGTTCTCTCCAGCGTTTATTTACCGCAACTCAAGAAGAACTTGCAACTATTCCGAGAATAGGACCTAAAAACTTGGAATTACTGCGATCATGGAAGCGAACTTTGAACGCTCAAGTTGGCCACATTCCGTCTACAAGTTCCCCTTCCCAAATGTAAAAAGTCCAAAAAAGACATCTAATAATGTCCAATCAATTACTGAACGTTCATAATATAAACGATAGCAATGAAATACAGAAACAAAAAATATTAAGAAAACGACGCAAATATCACTGTACAGTCATCAAATGGTCCATCTTCCTCTGCCAATTGTAGAAGCTGTCTACATGCATCCTTTGTGCAACATAAATTACTACAGATGCATTATGAAAAGTGAGAATTTCACAATGAATACAAACTTACTTGGATACAACATCAACAATATTTTGAGGAGATAACTTGCGGTCATGTGAATCCCAAAGACCATCGGAAGCAATTATTAGAAATTTGTCACAAGGACCTAAAACGAGACGTTTGGTACACGGATCCGCTAATACTCCACAAGCTCTCATATCCAAATCCCCCAACGTTCGTGTTAAGTTCAAAGCTCCTCCTTTGCCATATCGATTAACGATGTATTCACCATCAATAAAGGCACCTGAGGCCTCTATTCTCGAGCGCTCTTCTGAACTTTCCAAACGATGAGATGCGGAGACAAAATATCCCTCCCAATAAACACCACCACTCCTTTCTTCAGTAACACCTTCTCTCACGAAATTCGACGAATCCACTCTCAAACACTCTTCTCTCTGTGGAATACAACGTCCCAATACCACACCAGAGTCTCCGACGTTGCTAACAAACACTTCATCCTCAGTAATCAAAACAACTGTTGCAGTAGTTCCCGAATTCACCCCATAAGGAGAAGAATCCAATACTGTAGCTGCATGCCTAAATGCCAAGTCTAGTGCAAATGGAGGAGATATCCCTCTTTGAAGCTGGTCACTTAAGAAAGGAAGCAAATTATTGGCGACAACTTCGGCGGCATCTCCTCCGTACATGCCGTGTCCGTCAAACACTCCAAAGGCATAAGAAAATGGAGGTATAAACAAGGAAGAATACCGGTCTTGGTTCGGTTGTCCCAACAGTCTATGGTTGGTACCACACAACGACGCACATGAGAAGGAAAGCGAGCGAACTTGGGTCTTGAGACAGTTACTCCTACAAACTACAATACTATTATCGTCTTCGGTACCAGGAAACCAATTTTCCTGGTCTCTTGTAAAGGTTCGTTGAAGAGGATGAACGAATTCTTCACTTTCTGAGACAGCGCAGTTGTGACAACAAGAACGAAAGACCTGTGAGTCCTCTTGAACTTGCTCTCTTTCCCTCAAATAGAAACTGTACTCGTTACAAGTCAAAGACCTCGATATCACTGCAACTTGATCTTCTTGTTCCAAACTACTCATCACAACATGCAAACGACATGAGCGGCCGCCACAAGTGCAAATGCATTTCTCTTGAGCACATGAAGGAAGGATGTCCGCATTTCATTGAAAGAGATGATGTGGACCGAAGACTATGCCAGGCAACTTAACACCCAAGCTATATTGACTATCTTGAAAAGTTTATTTGAAAACCATATAGACTGGGATATTCTCAATGATGAATTATTGGTGGTTTTGGAGTTTCCTGTTTGTGTGTTTTTGGAAAGTGCAGTAGAAGTCTTCTTTGAAGAGGTACTACAATGAGAGCTTTAGGAATATTCTTTTACGTTTGCCATTTTTAGTTTGCTCAAAGTGCCCGAGCAGTTTGTGAACAAAGTGGCAGAACCGTAGGGAATTGGTTTGACGTAGACTTTGTCTTGGAGAAATTGTTTGGAAAGAAGCTTGATGTGTCGGATTTGCTAAATTTGGGTCAACTTGTCAGTCTAGGAAAGAATCCCACGCACAAGAGGAAGAGAATTCCATCGAATCCTTTGGCATCAGAAGAAGGAGATAGTGTTAGTGAATTGACTCCGAGGGAACGGTGGATGCCTCCGTTGCCACCTCAGTATACTTACAGGTCACATCAAATGTATTATCCAACACTTATACGCAGATTGGAAGAGAACAGAGATGCTTTTTTGCAACAGAAACTCGAGGTTTGTTAAAGAAAAGTGTTTACTAGAAATATTTGACAAGTAGAAAAGGTTGAAAGACTATTATTGGCGGCGGAGGAGTGGACAAAAAGTGATATGGCTGTCACTGTTTGGTTAGTAGGAGGTTAACCGGTTTGAAGTTGTTTTGATTCTTTATGAAAATCACAGGAATACGAATAAGCTACCGCGTTTCGACAAGACTGTTGAGGAAGAAAACTTGGAGGATGAAAAGGAGCTGCTTGAGTTCCTTTTTGAAGAGAATAATAATAATAATGATAAGGAGCAACCTATGGTAAGACTTGAAGTAGTTTTTGTGGAGAATGAAGTTGAGCTTTTGAACAGAAGGCTACAGAGAACATCAAAGTCGATAGGCAAATGCAGGTTCAACGTTTTGAGAGGATTATGAGTGATGTTGATGCTTTTATAGAATAGAGTTTAATAGTCTTTGAATTGTGTGGCTCTGGAATACTTTTAGAATCTAGTGCATTGTATTTACTGAATGAAGTATTTATTACTTTCAGCAGAACTTGGAGCAATGAGTCTTTTTATTAAAGGATATTGTGGACTACTGTAGAGTTTTGCTGGTGCTTATGAACAAATATCTAACAAAATACATTTTTATTTGTATACTTTTGCTAGAAATGTCCAAAAGGCAATTGTGACTTGTTCATTGTTTTGTCTGTGGTAGGTATGTCCAACAACAACGATGATTGGCAGCCAACTCTATATCGACATGAGCATGCTTTTGTGTTTGAGAAAGGCATTTCGCTTGTTAAACTGTTGAATCCACAACCTTTTGAACTGGTACTTGACCTGGGGTGTGGTACAGGAGAGTTGACAGAACAAGTCTCACGTTCCGGATGTTTTGTGATTGGTGTGGATGCTTCTTCTGCAATGACATATTCTGCCAAAAACTCCTTTCCTGAAGTTGATTTTATTGTGGCAGATGGTACACAACTTTGCTTTCGGTCTGTATTTGATAGTGTTTACAGCAATGCTGTCATTCACTGGATTCGTAAACCCTTACAACTACTACAAAATATTCACGACTGCCTTTTACCTGGAAAGCCTCTAGTTGCAGAGTTTGGAGGTGAAGGAAACGTGGAATCTATTACAACTGCGCTTTCACTAGCAACCGAGCAACATACGAATAAAAAGTGGGTGCCTACAAAGTGGTACTTTCCAAAACCCGCTCAGTTTGAATGTTTATTACAAGAAGCGGGTTTCACTGTGACGTTGAATACATGCTTTGATAGACCGACAAAGTTACAAGAAGGTTCTCAAGGTTTGAGAAGCTGGTTACGCATGTTTTGTCCAGAGTTATCAAGAAACTATTCAAAAGAAGAATATCAAAAGATACTTTCAACTGTAGAGAAAGAGTTGCGATCCAAGTTATTTGATGGAACGAATTGGTATGCAGACTACAAAAGAATTCGCTTGGTTGCTGTACGAAACCGTTGAAGAAATTTCTCTCGGATGCGCATTTTGTGTTTGCACGGCTTTCGACAAAATGCCAATAGTTTTCGAAAGAGAACGGGTGCTGTACGAAAGGCGCTGGAATCGAAGGCTAACTGTACTTTGGAATATATTGACGCTCCTCATGTTGTGGAGCCTGCTGGGGAAATTCTCATTGAAGAAACAGGTATCGAACAACCCTTCAATCCATACTTTCTCTGTTGAACTTTTGAGAAGGAGAGCGCAAGTGGATTGGTCCACAACTTGGTTGGTGGAAGGTAGTTTCGATTGCATAGGATTTGTTTTGTTTTTTATGATATTTAGGCTTCCTCTGATGGAAAGCACTATGAGGGTTGGAGAGAAACTGTCGACTATTTGAGAAATGTATTTCGTTCCCAGGTATTTTGTATGACTGGCAACTACTGACAGTGATTCAATGGGTATGCAATAGGGTCCTTTTGAAGGTATTTTGGGCTTTAGTCAAGGAGCAGCGCTGAGCTCTCTTATATGTGCGATGAAAGAACAAGCAGTGGAGCTGGGACTTGAAGAATTTTCTTGCATTCGTTTTGCTCTTATTTTTTCAGGTTTTGTTTCCCGTGCAGAGGAACATTTGCCTTTGATAAAGACAACTATCCGTACCCCTGCTTTGATTGGCTATGGAAAGGCGGATGACTTGGTGGATGCTTCTCGAAGTCAGGATTTGGCCCGATTGTTTGTTAATGCTACTATTTTAGAACATGAAGGTGGTCATTTGGTTCCTTCTGGAGCAATGGAAAGGGAACAAATTATTCGCTTTGTCTTGCAACATGGCGACTCTAATGATGCTTATACTGAGATGAAACCCAATGGCAAGCATTCTAATTTATAAAAGTGTTGAGAAAGATTCAAAGACTCTAGAAACTCCAAGGTTTCATTTTTGGTTGATCATCATTGAACATGATGATATGAAAACAATAAAAGTGTTGGAACTTTTGAACAAAACTTGATGATAACATACAAGCGCAAAATAAAAATACAAAGGCTAACAGCACACGCATTTCCACTTTTCTTGGATTTCGATTTGTTTTCATTGGGAGCATAGGGTTGAAGAAGCGAGCGCCTTGAACATACTTCCTTAAAGGCCAACAAAGGGAAGGAAAAAACGAGGAAAGAGTTGGAGTCTCTTGTTCAACTTGAAAAATATAACAACACGGGTTTTTGTTGAGTTTTAGTAGTACAATAAGAGTCCCCTGGACGACAGTAGACGGTGGAGTCCATTTGGAGAAAATCTTTCTAGGACACTCTTTTGTATCTTTATAGAATGGAGTTGGAAACTAAAATGGGGCAATTGTCGGAAGACGAGGTGACTTCCAAGGAGACATCTGGAGATGGTCGTGAAACGGACAACTTGAGACCTGAATATGATTGGAAAGGATTATTAGGTTCAGAGGGTTCATCCGAAAAAGAATTTCCTGTTGAAGGAGTACAGCCTAATGGAGGTTTTTGGAGTACTTACCCGCAACACCAAGACGACGAAGAATTCTTCGAAACCAACACCCAAAGACGTGAACCACAAAAAAGGAGAAGATTGAGTCCAGTTGAAATACCTGAAGAGTTTTTGAGAAGGTCCTCAAGAGTCAAGACTGGACAAGCGTTTAATAACTATCATTCGGAGTCCCCTTCGGAGTCTTCTTATGATTCGTATTCACCTTCGGGCTCCTTTGAAAGTTCTTCCTCGTCGGACCCAGATTTCTCATATCATTCCTCAAAGAATTCTAGGAAAGCCAAGTCCAAAAAGAAAAGAAGACGTCTTGTTTCAAACACAACTCATCGCAATCAGTCCGTTTATATAATGGATGACGTGGATGATTCTCTGATAAGGAAAAGAGAAACGGAGGCATACGATACTTCAGATGAAGATGAGGAATGGTCATTGCGTGGAAAGTCCAAGAGAAGAGCTACTAAGAGGCGAAAGAGAATAAAACAAAAGTTTGCTTTAAACTCCAGTGAGGATGATAATAAGAATGAAGATTACAATGAAGTTTACGAAGAAGAAGAAGAGGAGGAGGAAGATGGGGAACAAGGTCGTATCTCGCTTAGAATGTTGGGTAGAGAAGTGATAAACTACGCTGAAGAAGAAGAGGACAGTGAGAATGAAGCAAGTTTTTATAAACGCAAACAAGAAGCAATGGAAGAGTCGGAAGATGTGAGTGTTATTGAACGTGTAGTAGCACATTCAATGGCTCCCAAAGACTTGCATTTTATGGCAGACAAGGATCTCGTGGAAGAAGGAGAAATTCCTGCAATAGATGATAATCGTGATTTCGATCCAGAAATTTGCTATTTTGCTATCAAATGGCGTAACCGTTCTTATCGGCATTGTAGTTGGCATATGTTGGATGAATTGAAGTCATTTAAGGGGTTTAAGAAAGTACAAAATTATATAAAGAAGGTCAATCATTTGAAAGAACTACTCGCTTCTCCTTATGTTGCTCCTGAAGATAAGGAAGAAGAGCTTTTGCGTGTAGAAATGGAAAGGAACCTTATACGAGAATATACTAAAGTTGAACGTATTGTTGCCCAAAGAGAAGTTGTCATTCCGGCTGAGAGTGCTGATGAGATACAACACAAAGTGGAATATCTTGTCAAATGGTGTTCGTTACCTTTTATAGAATCAACTTGGGAGTCTATGGACTGTTTAACATCAGAAGAAGATATGACAGCTATAGATGAATTTCTTGAACGTGAACAAGCGGCTTCTAATCCTGTGTCTTCAAGGTTTAATCCTTTTGGCTCCAAAGCTTCGAGGAAGCCTTTTAAAGGAATTGCTAAACAGCCGACGTGGCTCCATGGTCAAGGACGAGTGTTGAGGGATTATCAACTGGAAGGAGTGAATTGGTTAGCTTTTAGTTGGTGCCATAATCGAAATGTAATTTTAGCAGACGAAATGGGTTTAGGTAAAACTTTACAAACGATAGCCTTCCTTGGATGGTTAAGACACGAAAAGAAGTAAGTTGTTAGTAGTTAATGGATATTTTATTTATAATATCTCTTAGTGTTCCTGGTCCATTTTTGATTGTCGTTCCTTTGAGTACAATTGCTTCTTGGCAAAGAGAATTTTCTATTTGGTTGCCAGATTTTAATGTGGTGCTATATACTGGAGATGCAAAGTCGAGAGAAATGATTCGAGAATATGAATGGTTTTCACCTCATAATAAGAAACAGTGTAAATTTCATGTACTCGTTACAACTCCCGAAATGATTTTAGGCGACTTGCAGTATTTTTCAATGATTCGATGGGCTATTGTTTCGGTCGATGAAGCTCATCGGTTAAAAAATGAAGCTAGTGCTCTTCATCAAACTCTGAGTAGTCTAACTTCGGCCAATCGATTGCTGATTACAGGTACACCTCTGCAAAACTCCATTAGGGAACTGTGGGCACTTTTGAATTATTTACATCCCGAAAAATATAGTTCTGCTTCAGAATTTGAAGAAAAATACGATTTTCAAGCCTTGCGGAAACCTGAAAATATTACTAGTCTACATGCGGAGTTGAGACCGTATATTTTACGTCGTCAAAAGGCTGATGTGGAAAAATCACTTCCAAGAAAAACATATGCAGTACTTCGAGTTGGTCTGGGTCCGTTACAAGCGCAGTATTATCGTTGGATTCTGACCAAAAATTTTGCAATGTTGAATGCTGGTTTGAAAGAGTATGTTGTATTGGCATGAAAGTGAACATACTGACGTTGAATTTAGGAAAGGAGGACACGCAACTACATTATTGAATATTGTAATGGAACTAAAAAAGTGTTGCAATCATCCTTACTTGTTTCAAGGTGTAGAAGACAGAAACTCTTCCGATCCTCTACAGAGTCTTATCAAAGCTTCAGGAAAGCTAATATTACTCGACAAGTTGTTGTTAAGGCTGAAGGAGAGAGGCCATCGAGTTTTAATATTTTCTCAAATGGTCCGCATGTTGGATATTCTACAAGACTACTGTAAGATGAGAGGCTTTTCATTTCAGCGACTTGATGGTTCCATGCCTAATCATTTGAGACAGAGGGCAGTTGATCACTATAATGCTCCGGATTCTCAAGACTTTGTATTTCTTTTAAGCACCCGTGCAGGTGGACTAGGAATAAACTTAGCTACAGCAGATACTGTTATTATTTTTGATTCGGATTGGAATCCTCAGAATGATCTTCAAGCAGAAAGTCGCGCGCATCGGATAGGTCAAACTAAAGAAGTTAAAGTATTTCGTCTTTTGAGTAAAAATACAGTGGAAGAGGATATTCTTGAAAGGGCCAAACGAAAGCGAGTTTTAGAGCACCTTGTTATATCAGGAGTAGAAGGCGATGCATCCAATAACGCTCGAGTAACCTTCAAGAAAGAGGAACTATCAGCTATCTTAAGATTTGGAGCTGAGGAGCTGTTCCGTAATGCAACAGAAGATGAAGCGAATGAAGCAGCAGTTGCGGATACGCATCGGTTGGAGATGGACGATATTGATGAAATTATTGCTCGAGCAGCTCCCGATGACACAGAAGAAACGACTCCAGGAGGAAGTTTAGGAGATTCTTTACTCAACGCCTTCAAATGGGCAGATTTTGCAGTAGATGAAGAAGATACGGAAACCAATGACATTCCGTTATCAGCAAGTTCACTAGAAACGGAACAAGCTGCAGCATCAGCAGTTGCTGAACGTTTAGGACGTTCAGCATCCGACAACGGAAGCAACGAAGCATTGATGAAAATGAAGCAACTGGAGGAAAGGGATCAGTTATTATTAAAGGAAACAGACAATGAATTTTGGGGTCGAGTTATTCCAGATCATTTGAAGGAAGGAGCAATTGCAGAAGAACTCTACGTAACACCCAGGAAACGTTCTCGAACTCAAAATGGTGTTTTAACAGACCAAGGAGATTCATCCACTTTGAGGAGACCTCGTCAAAAGACCAACCATTCTAAGCAGGCAACGATATCATTACAAGGCTACTCTATTCCGAAGAGAGATTGGAAGACGTTGTTAAAATCATTTAGAAAGTTTGGCTGTTTATCTGCTTCGGAACTCATCATCCGTGATGCAGGCTTAGAAGGGAAAGTGAACGATGAACAATTAAAGGCAATTTTTTCTTCTTTATTAGAACAAGCAAAGAGATTGATAACGCAAAGCGAGAAGGAGTCCTATCAAGATCCCAAGGAACGGAAGAAATCTTTGATGGTGAATTTTGCAGGAGAATTTATAAACGCTGAAGAAATAGTGAGACGAAACCACGAATTGGAACTTTTATGGCAAAAGTTGTCAGTTTATGAAGATCCTAGACGTTTTCGTTTTAGGAATCCTTTGAAATCGGTGTCTTTTGGTGTACGTTGGGGCCCTGTAGAAGATGCTATGCTTTTGGTGGGCATATATAGACATGGTTTTGGAAGCTGGAAAGCCATCAAGGAGGATACTTCTCTTCGATTGACGGACAAAATCAATACTGGGGATCCCAATGACAATGAGAAGGCTCCAGATGGTAACAAACTACAACGTCGAGCATCTGTTTTATTCAAAGCTTTAGAAAAGGAAATGCAACAAGAGGAGTCTAAAAAAGTAAGGGCCATGGGAAGTCATCGTCATTCTTCAAGTGGCAAACATTCAATATCGTCATCATCAGGAGTAGCCATGAACAATTCAGTGAAAGGGTCGAAAGAGTCCAATTCGCATATTTTATCGAGAGAACTTTGTAGAACTGAAACTACTACTTTGAGTGATTTGAGAAAACTTTCTCATATGGATGACTCACAATCTACGTTAGACCCTAAGCAACGTGCCGAAAAGACAAGAGAATGCTTATTACGTTTGGGTCAACGAGTTAACGAGTTGGCAGGTAATGATGACGTGGCGATGAAAGAGAAATTATGGAAGTTTATTGCAAAGTTTTGTAAAACTGCAAAAGATGGTTCACAGTTGCATTCTTTATATCAGCGTCTCACCAGTTGAATAATGTTTGAAGTATCCAACAGTGGTACAACTTGAGCTAGTCCATCAAGTGTCCTTGCGAAGAAGATTGAGAGACAGATCACACTTCCCAACTGGGGAGGAGAGGATGTTTAAAAAGTAAATTTTCTCATTCATTGCCCGCCCATTATGTTGGAAACTTTACAAATTTTCATTTTCACTCCGGGTTTTCAATATGACAACTTTGTATGTAAATACAAAGGCAGAGATTCCCAACAAGAGGAAAAGATAATAACTGTGTCAGAGAACGTTGGGAGCTATACAAGCGTTGTCCTTGGTTCCATCAATTTTCCTACCTATATCTTATCCATAGAGAACGAAACCTTCGTGGATGATAATAATGGCCAAGGTTACTATTTTACTGTAGGAGGCACTTACTTAGTAGGGAATGGAATTCTAGTGTACTTGTGGCCAACTTGTGAAACTTCACCTGGTAAGTTTGACTATGGCAGAGGCATTCTTTTCTCAACTTTTTTAGATATTGACAAATTCGTGGTTCAGGATGAACCTTTATCGAGTGACATAGAAAACGACGCTAGAGAAATCGTTCAGTTGTGTAGAGATAAACTTGAAGTTTCTTATATGGACACTGCACAGTGGTTGAGCTCCGCTACCTTTTTAAGTGAAAGACTGTGGCACCTATATTCTATGTTGTTTGAAAGTGTTTCTGAAGGCGAAACCTTCATTCGATGTAAAAACTTTGAAAAACTTTCAACTATTGGAGAAGAAGGTTTGGTAGAACTGATTGTTAAACTCGTGCGATTTTGTCTCTGGATAAACGTTGTAGATGTATCCAGTGTGTTGGAATCTGAATTGCACTGTGAAAAGTTTGGTTTACTCAATGATGATAGTCTACTAACTTGCTGGAGAAACACAACTAATGAAAATTTGAATGTAGGAGACACTGCTTCAACAAAAGTCACCAAGTTGGCATACGACTTGATACAGCTGTGTTGCGTGTTATCATGTGAACTTGTAGACTTGGAGTCGCGTTTTTTCGATAAGTTGTTTGATCTTTTACCGACTCTTTTAACGGGTTCGCTTCCACTATTTCCATATCATTTGCGGAGTCGTTGCCTAGGACAGCTATGTAGATTGTCAAAATTTTCTCATTGGGTTATCCATTTGGATGAAAAGATGAAACGCGACTTTTTGATTATTTTGAGCCTTACCTTGAATAACTTTCGCGTTGTTTCCGATGAATTACAAATTTTACTGATAGAGACATTGTATCGGCTTGGTTGTTATTCTTCGATGCAGAACCTTTTTGAAAGTCTGTGTACTTCAAAGCTACTAAAGAGTGTCGCCTTCTATGCAAAGCAAGAAAACAATGCATCACTTGCAGCCTGTGCTTCGGTTGTTTGTGAGTTTGTACTCAATCATTACGAAGATTCTTTTGGCTTTTTGATTGAATCAAGTGTACTGGAAGAACAAGGTAATTTATTGACGATGAGTAGTTATCATCGATCACTACAAGTCCTTTGTCAACAACAGCGACCTCAAATGCTTTCCAAAATAGATTGTTTTCATGAAAAGTTCTTGGTAGCTACTCAAGAACATCGCAAGTCGTTGGGAGTTCAAAATGTGATTCACTGTGTACCGACAGAACGTAAAGCAAGCTTAGATGTTTGGGAGCCTTTGATGAGAGATTCTCGTAAATGGAACAGCTGGTTACAAAATCGAACTAGAATGGTTCGTAAGTTGGTAATTTATGGAATTCCTATGCAGATCCGTGCTTTGGTTTGGAGGAAGTTATTAAAGACTGATCAAATGATGCAGAAATATAAGGGCATCTTTTATAAACTTGTAAGGGCCAAAAGACCTAAGGAAGTGGATGATGTTATTGAACGGGATATTGTGAGAACGCTTCCTTCACATCACATATTTTGGAGTTTTGGAGCGGCTCCTGGAATAGATTCTCTTCGCTCAATGTTACTTGCCTATGCTGCTCTGGTTCCTCAAGTTGGGTATTGTCAAGGAATGAGCAGCATTGCTGCCATGATTCTTCTTTTTTCCTGTGATGTTGAGGAAGCCTTTTTAAATTTTGTATATATGATGGATACTGTAGGCTTTCATGATTTATTCTATCCTGGATTCACTATGTTGAAAACTCGAGTTGCAGAGTTTCATGGTATTGCTCTTTTCTATTTTCCGCAGTTGATGAAGCATTTGACTGTAGAAGGCATTCATCCTATGATGTTTGTAGACAAATGGTTCCTTACAGCTTGTATATACAATTTTCCATTTGCCTTGGTTGTTCGTTTATGGGACATCATGCTCACATATGGTCACACTAAAATAATAATGCGTGCTGGTTTGGCAATATTGGGGATAGGAAAAGATCGAATGATGCAGATGCAGTTTGAAGAGTTGATACAGTTTGTGCAAAAGAGTTTTGCGGATCCTATTCATGGAGTTGTAGGAGATGTGGATTATTTTATTGAGAAAGCTATGGCCTTTCGTTTCAAACGAAAACGAGCAGCTACATTGGCAAAACGTTCCGATATTATGGAACAGGTGGATATGCGTCAAGGGACTGTTTTGGGTTGTTTTCCTTCTTCTTCCAACAATACAAAATATTCACAGACACGACCTCTTGAAATGTTGGAGAAGTGGATTGCAAGTTCTCAATAAAGTGGAAATACCGGGATCAACCAAAAGGCTGGCATAAACATCTTAAAAGTCGCTTTATTTGGATATATCCACTGACACAAGAATGGATATCTTGTTCAATATTCGACGGCTACAAGATTGGTAACAACTCACAGTCGTTTTTGCACTACTGTTCTCTAGCTTCTAGAGACTTTTCCAAGTCCTTAAACAGCTTCTACAAACCATTTCAATCCATTCTTTCCACAGCACTTCAAGACCCCTCTACTACTTACCCCTTGATTGTAGGTTTCCCATACATAATCCGAAGCTGCTCCCATAAACTTGGTTGCTGCGAAACCACCAATAACCAAAAAAGTGACGTAAACAGAATTCCTTCTCATGGTCAAGTTGTACATAGTTTCACGTAAACCTACTGCAAAGCCTGTCCGCCTTGCCATGATGCAAAACTACCCACAACTCAATCTCTGAAGCCTTTGTGGGTTTTTCCCTATCAATCCTTGTCAAAAACCACATCTACATATTGAACAAAAGTATATGTTATCAAGTCAACCAAACGGCAATATCGATCTTCTACTCAACGTCGATGCAAGTTGGAATAAAGCAAGAGCAACTACTTTTCGTCTACCGCATTGTACGGTTGAGACGCCTGTATTTATGCCCGTTGGAACTCAAGCATCAGTAAAAGGTCTCACCAGTGAACAATTAGTTGAAATCAACTGTCCTATAGTGTTGGGGAATACTTTCCATCTCGCTCTGAGACCAGGTGAAGATACTTTAGATCAACTGGGAGGAATTCAAAAGTTTATGAGTTGGCCGAAAGCAGTACTTACAGATTCTGGTGGCTTTCAAATGGTGAGAGTTGATAAAAGTTGTTCGTTCCGGTTGTTGAAAACGCTAGGTTTCCCTCTTGGAGCTTTCAAAACTGACAGAAGAAGGTGTCTGGTTTCAAAGTCCTGTAATGATGTAGGCCAAAGTGTATCTTGTGTTTCTAATTGTTTCATATAGATGGATGGAAAAGATATGCTACTGAGTCCTGAACGGAGTGTTGCTGTTCAGAATAAGATTGGTGCAGATATTATTATGGCGTTGGACGACGTAGTAAGTAGTACAACTACTGGACCTCGAGTAGAGGAAGCAATGTATCGTACTATTAGGTCATGACTGAATGAATTGAGTGTTTCTTCGGTGACTAAACTTTTGCTCTAGGTGGTTGGATAGATGTTGGAATGCACATGGAAGAAAGCATGATCAAGCTCTATTCGGTATTGTTCAGGGTGGCTTGGATTCAACGTTGAGAAATGTTTGTTTAGACGAATTGGTGAAAAGGGACCTTCCAGGGTTGGTTTTCAAAACATGGGATGAACTTAACATGTACCTATATGTGGATAGATATGCCATTGGAGGGTTAGCTGGTGGAGAAGATAAGAAACTTTTTTGGAGAATAGTCAGTCAATGCACCGACAAGCTTCCACAGAACAAGCCTCGTTATTGTATGGGAGTAGGATATCCTGTGAGTATTGTTTCTTGTTTTATTGAACATGACATCGAGAGACATATATATAATGGTAATTGAAACGGCTTGTGTGTATTAGGTTGATTTGATTGTTTGCGTGGCGCTTGGGGTAGATATGTTTGATTGTGTTTATCCAGCAAGAACGGCGAGGTTTGGAACTGCGTTGACAAGCGATGGAACCATCAAAATCAAGTCATCCTCTATGATAAGAGATTATGGTCCATTAGACAGACTATGCTCTTGTACAGTGTGTCGGCAATATAGTCGCTCTTTTTTGCACATCAATTTTGTACGATCAACTCTTTGTTCCAAGTGATATTACTCTGAGGACTATTCTAGGGCAGGGATGAAACGGCAACTACACATTTATTAACTTATCACAATATAGCACATATATCACAACTTATGCAACAGTTACGTGAAAGTATCATAGAAGGAACATTTCCTGAAGTGGTTCGGTCTCTCATTCATCAATACTTCCAAAAGGAACCCATTCCTCAATGGATTTGTGATGCATTACAAGCAGCAAAAATTCCAATGGAAACCTAACATCCAACGTCGCTGTACAAAACAAAACTTCCAAAAAAATAAAACAAATAACCCTTTACAAGTAGAACATTCATGCATATTCATTATCCAAACAAAAAAGTCACTTTCTCTCACAAAGAAAAAAACAACAAGTTGAAACGTATTTGCAAGGCGCAAAAGACAAGTTCCTTTCAATAAAAGGCGTTGAAAAACGCCCTTTGAGAGGGTTTACCTCTTACACTCTCTCCCCTCGGATTCTTCGAGCTAACTGAATATCCTTTGGCATAATAGTAACACGCTTGGCGTGAATGGCGCAAAGATTGGTATCCTCAAATAAACCGACCAAGTATGCTTCCGAAGCTTCTTGTAAAGCAGTCACAGCCGAAGTTTGGAAACGAAGATCAGTCTTGAAGTCTTGGGCAATTTCTCGAACCAGCCTTTGGAAGGGCAACTTGCGGATAAGAAGTTCCGTGCTCTTCTGATATTTACGAATTTCTCTCAAGGCAACGGTACCGGGACGATAACGATGGGGCTTCTTCACTCCTCCGGTAACTGGTGCGGATTTTCTTGCTGCCTTAGTGGCCAACTGCTTTCGAGGGGCTTTCCCTCCAGTAGACTTGCGTGCTGTTTGTTTTGTTCGTGCCATGAGTAACTACAATGAAGACAAGTGATTGACAAAGAAAATTCAACAATGAAAAATAACTAAATGATGGAGGGACGGAAGTAAGTTGTAGGGGGTTCTTATAAAGACTTGCGCAATTCGAGGCGGGCTTCTCAGATGGAGGGCCGTTTTCCTGGCTTTTCAAAGGGATTCCCAATCTCTCTAAATAGACCAATCAGATTTCAGTTTGCTAGCCTGATATGAAATCCAAAATGACTTGAGGAAAGCCCGCTTCAGGATATTCATGATTTTAAAAGCCCAGCGAAATGAAAGGGGATCATCTATCGTATTTTTGTTTTGTGGAAATTCATTTCAATTGAGTAATATTGTTGCAGATATGACAGGTCGTGGTAAAGGCGGTAAAGGTTTAGGAAAAGGTGGTGCCAAGCGTCATCGTAAAGTTTTACGAGACAATATTCAAGGAATAACCAAGCCAGCTATACGTCGTCTTGCTAGAAGAGGTGGAGTGAAAAGAATTTCAGGACTCATTTACGAAGAAACGCGCAATGTTCTCCGTGTTTTCTTGGAAAGTGTGATTCGCGATGCAGTTACCTATACTGAGCATGCACGTCGCAAGACTGTAACTGCAATGGATGTTGTTTATGCTTTGAAACGTCAAGGCCGAACACTATACGGATTTGGTGGCTAAAGTTGTTTTCAAAAAGGGTGTTTTTAAACACCTTTTATCGATGAAACTTGTCATTATTCCACATTTGAATTGAAAATTCTTTAGCAAAACAAGATGTAGTCTTGTTGTTTCTTAGCTACATTGCCCTATATCGATAACATAATACTTTCAAGTGTTCATTTGTTAATAAATAAACAAGGATATGCTTAGACAAAATACCCTGAGGATTCTATTTTATATTTTCTATTCATTGAAGTTTTCAAATAATGCTGGTGGCGAAATCTACACAAGCTTCCCAAGGGAATGGACACATGCCTTCTTTATCTCTTTTTAGAATGTTGGATTTGGCTTGTAACTCACCCAGATAATAATCGACACGTTTAAAACTCTACATTACTTTATTTGTACAAACATTCATTCTCATATAATATTTATAAAAGTTGGTAGTGGAGAAACAAGTTTTCTTTCATAAAAAGGGTATCTATTAGATACCTTTTGAGCACATATTTGTTCCATCAAGATGAAGTATATTTGGTCACTGCTTTAGTACCTTCAGATACTGCATGTTTGGCAAGTTCTCCTGGTAACAAAAGACGAACGGCCGTTTGGACTTCCCTGGAGGTAAGAGTCTTGCTCTTTGAATAAGCAGATAGCTTGCTAGCTTCTGAGGCAATCCTCTCGAAAATATCATTCACAAAAGAATTCATGATGCTCATTGCCTTTCCTGAAATTCCGGTATCAGGGTGAACCTGCTTCAAAACTTTGTATATATAAATGGAATATGTCTCCGATCTCTTCTTCTTGGATTTCTTCTTATCCATTTTTGAAACCGGCTTTTTACCTGCAACTGGTACACTTTTAGCACCTTTAGGGGCCATGGTTAACAATCAGAACTTTACGACAAACAGTAAATACAACATCTATATGAATGAGATGGCTTTCATGTTTTTAAAGGTCGCATCATTTCGGGCGGGCCAGGGTCTATTGTAGAGACGGTCCCCAATCCAGCAGTTGATTGGTAGTTGTATCGCAGTCCCGACCCGCCACTCCCCAGAGAATCCATGCACGTCATTCAATTGCCTGTAGTGTGTGTGTGTGTGTAGACCTGGCTTTCATTTCCATTGGTCTTCAACGGGCAACTAGAACAATGTTTACTACTACTACTACTACTACTACTACCAATTCTATCTTAATTTTCTCCAATACTCTACTTGCTATGTTGTAAAATATAGATACCTTGTATCGAAATGTAATACATAGCGATGAAGTCAACATGTTTGTCATTGAATAGTTTTTGATGTGAGCCTGAGATGATCCTCGTAAACATTCCCGTTGTTATCATCAGACTTGTGCTTCATTGGATAATAGTTTATTGTTACTCAAGAAAGCAGAATCTGTACAATCTTGAATTTTGGGTTGTCATGGCATCGAGTAGTGTGTTGCCAACTACGAAACCAGTCATTCGAGAATGGGCCGACGAAGACGACTCTTCAAACAAGTTACCACCTCGTGAGGAATGGTACGACGAAGAGGGCTTGAAACACGTTGTTGAATACCATATTAACGAGGAAAACAAGTTGGTAAAGACGACAAAGGTGTTTGGAGTGAAAAAGGAGACCAAACAAGTAAGCAAGTCCGTTGCTGAAAGAAGAGGCTGGAAAAAGTTTGGAGACTGCCAAAGAGCCCCACCTGGACCAGAACCTGGTGTTACAGCTGTGAGCCTTGACGATGTTTCAATTGAGTATAAACGCGGTGAAGAGTCCGAAGGTGAAGAAGACCTTAAAGCCAAAGAACAAAAGGATATTCAAAAGATGCTAGCTATGCAGAGGTTTAAGAGAAGATTGGAAGAGAGAAGGGCTGGAGTTGCCAACTGGGCTCAACTAATGGCACTCAAAGCCGGCGCTCAAAGAGATGAATTGGAGGTTCCTTCAACAACAAATACAAATTCTGCGAATACTGGAAAGTACGTTCCACCTCACTTGCGAGGTGGAGTAAAAAGTTCTAGTGATTCCTCATATACGAGGGACGATTCTGCAACTGTACGAGTTAGTAACTTATCACCTAATACAACAGAAAGCGACTTACAAGAATTGTTTCATCCTTTTGGTAATATTCGTCGAATTTTTATCTCCAAGGATCGTCACACCGGTGAAGGTAAAGGTTTTGCTTTTGTTGCTTTTTCAAACAGAGAAGACGCCCGAAAGTGTATTGAAAAGTTAGATGGCTACGGCTATGACCACCTTATTTTACGATGTGAGTGGGCAAAACCTAGTGAGAACAAGAGAGGACAGAAATAGACTCTTTGAGTTGAATAAATAGGGTTTTGTCTGATCCGCTTTCCACAGTTATAAGACAGGATTGTCAATCAAAGAAAACAAGAGAGATTTATTACTTGTGTGTTGCAGAGGCTACTACTTGCTGATAGACGTTATGGAACTCTATCTCGTCTTGGTCAGTTGCCTGGATTTCTTTCTGTACTCCGTTCAGTTTTTGAACGAGAGCCTCTCTTGAAGAAGAATACAGCATTTTTGACTTTATCTTTGCACTCTCTGGTGACCTTACGCAAATCCAATAAGTTTCCTAGACACAACGAGAGCGAAAACCCACCAAAGAACGAATATTATTCTATTTTTGGAAACACCTTCAGAAGTTTGATATTCAAAGTCATACACTGCAAAACGGCAATCGTTTTGAGGTAATTCACTCACAAACTTTTTCCAATCTTCTTGCTATAGAAAAGATTCAGTGTCGGAACTCGACCCTGCTTTCAAACTTACAGCAGTGCACTTGGTTATATTGGAGGACGGGAGTGTCTTTTCCACACACACCGAGGACAAATCATCAGAAAGCTTGAATATGATAGCTCGGTACTTTCTCTGTGAAAATGTTTAAAAGCTTGTCGTTGCATACAAAAATGTTTTACTCACGGGTGTGCTTCTTACAAGAACAGTAAACTCCTTTCCACATACATCGTCTACCGCAACACCGGATGCCTAGAGACACAAACCTTTGAATCATTCGGAGCAATTGTATGAAACTCCTTACCATATCTGTCAAAATCTCTGGTTGGTTAACGAGAAATAGTACTGGTGAGAAGTAACAATCAAAAACAGATTGGCGTGCCCAGCAAATGAATTGTCTTTAAAAATACCGCGCTATCTGAGCCACGTTGGCAATCATTTGAATGGGAGGTCTCTTTCTTTGACGAGCTGTCCATGGCTCTCTGTTAGGAATGTTAGATAAGGGCTTGGTCCTGAAAAGTTTTGCTTTTTCAAACATGGAGAACTTTGGATTGCCTTGTTCCCTAACCTATCTCTCTCTATGGAAAATTTGTCTAAGAAATGGAAAGTTTCATAATATCATGTTCAGAGTGCATTGGGAAAGGTTATCTAGTGATAAAGAGGCTCAATCGCTTTTAGAGTTGGAAATACTTGGATTGCAAATTGTATTGAAAACGTCTGGACTTGAGTTGTACTTTTGAAATACTCTTAGGTTCTCCTTAAACCCCATATCATTAACACAATTGAATTCAAGTATCAGATAGTATAAAGCTTGTTCTTTCACTTTTGATAGCAGACAAAGAAACATTCCTGCAAAGAACATACAAAGTATCAAATTATCATGAAATAGACAGTATGGATTGTTTATGAAAATGAGAGCAAAATGAATCTTTGTATCCTTTCACAACTACTTGACAATATCAAAATAGAAAAGAGTATGAATTTCCACCATCAGGCAAACAGCAATGGGAGAAATCTCTTTCCAAAGATTCTTAAAAGGTGCGCCAGTCTCAACTGAAATGGGCATCGTCATTTGTCCATTCGCCTGTGAGGCGTGTGCTAAGCGTCCATATTACTCGTATATGGCGGTATTTGAAAGTAATACAGTTGGTCCAGTAATTAACTTTACAAAGAGGTACAATTCAAGAAGGCGCTACAAGTGAGTAGAATACTTTGTCTTGAAAGTCCTCATACTCAAGGGTCCCTCGTCCCCTTAACTTTTCTAAACATAGGGAATGTATATCTTGCTTTAGTGCGTCAGGTGGTAAGCCAGGGTGGTTCTTTTGACATTAGCCGAAAATTACTCGCAACGGGCTATACGACTGGTACGTTCCTAGAACATTTCATGTGTTTGTAGTTGTCCCCAACTGACCCTTTTATTATTAGACAAGGGCGTGAAAACTAGTGTTGCAGATGTCCGAGAGAGCGAATTTTACGAAAGAGTCTTTTCAAGAGCAGCTTCGAAGCGTGCTGACTTTTGGAAGGAAGTGTCGGTCACCTTGGTAGTCTCAACGGTTGACACCGAGTCTGACAAAGTTATTTCAGTGTGGAATGCTTTTGTTACGAAGGATCGTCAACTGTTTGTGGAAGCACCGGAAGTGCTCACTTCTCCCTCGAAGGATACGCTTATTTGCCTCCTAGAGCTTGCTGAAGAACTTGGTTGTTTGCAAGCTTTTGTCTGCGTACATAAGCAGTATAAGCACTTTAGAGAACTTGTGAGGACCTTTACCTATATGGGATTCGCGTTAGTGAGTCCAAGAGAACAGACCAAATTGGTGAATTGGCGTTGTGACGTGAGTGATTACGCTATTTTAGGCTATAGTTTGGAGTGAAGAGTGCGTTGGGTCTGCCCGTCAGTCGAAGTATTGGAGTAATTTTCGGCTTTTAAAAAGAGTTCCAGTGCACGTTCATGTAATGTGTTTATGCGTTCTTGATTCGTGCTCTGGCCTCCCTTGTTTGCTTACTATGAAGTTTCGCTTGCTATGGGGGTGAAACAAGCTGTGCCCGTGGCTTGCCCTATAGTAGCCGAAGTTCGTAGTTGTTGACAAGTTTTCTGTGAGAATTTTTGACTGAAATCTGGGACTGACGACTCTGACAGGTTCCAAAGCAATATTTGAATGCTTGGGTTTCTGTCGTCTCATGTGTTTACTTTTTATGTTTTTGCATGAGATCGCAGTCTCTGCGGGAGTTCGACCCGGTGGGAGGGATATCAGCTTGTTCTTATGGAATACTTTGTCAACTTTTGCATGAAAATAAATATGATTGTTTTTCTTGTTGAGATGTTATTGGACAATTGTTGGCGCAAATTGAAGCCATGGAAGGAATCGTTGAATGGCAGAAACCTTCAGAAGCCTTACCAAGTTCTTATAAAAGTAAGACACTTGTAGAGAGTAAAGAACAATTGGAAGCGTTGAATGCTCTGGCACAAAGTATTTCTCTTCGATGGAATGCTGACAGAAGAGACGACAACCCACCTGAAATTATGCGTTGTATCTACTTTGACCTTGAGCAATTGAGTAACGGAACAAAGCGCTTTCTCAATATGAAGCTCTACAAGGAGTTTTTAATATATTCTCAAACACAAGCTAAGGTGGAAGACTTCAAACGAGTCTTTTCTATTTGGGAAGACTTTTCCTCCAAAATGTTGAGTATATTACAGACCATGTTGACAGGAGTCCTGAGAAGGGAAATCGATGCAGTATTGCGGATAAAACTTGCAAGGACTGCAACAAAGTTACTAGAGAAACCGAAAATTCTTGGCGATAATTGCAGCTTTTCACCTCCTTGGAAGGAGACCCTGGAGTTATTGGAGGAATTTCATGTACGGAGTTTTGATGGTGCACTCTTTGTTGGGAAAGAAGTTCGAGAGCAGCACTTGCGAGTTCTCGTGACGTTATTGCTATGTTTTCGATATTATTTGAATTCAACTTGTGAGGAAGCTATTTTTAGTCATCCGTTGTTCACCAGTGTGCCACATGTTGTGCCGAATGACGCAAATGTTCATTTACTGGAAAAGTTAGATTGGGAGAATCCTGTCAAAGCGATAGAGCAACTAGCAAGTGCAAGTTTGATTCTCCCGTGTCATAGCTCGTCTATTCTTTCATGGATCCCCGATGCTGTATCGTTATGGATGAAAATAAACAATAGTCATGATTGGGATCGACTTTGGTTAGTTGCTTGCTCTTGCTTGCTTTCAAGTTCATTTCTTGTTTTCAAGGCTTCGACTGTTTGGACGCATTGCTAAGCAGCAACCTCATTCAATAGACTGGTCACCGTATCTACATATTATCTATGATCGAATATTGAGTTGTTTTCAGATATCTACTCGTGAAGGTGCTCGAAGAGTAAGTTGATATTTGTCTATGTTTCCTTCTCATTATTTATTTTTACAGTCACAATCTATTATAAAAACACCTCTCAATGTATCATGTCTTGTTCGAGGTGATTCTGTGTCTTCTGCTGCAGAGTTTATTGTATATTCTCTCACACCGATGAATCCCTCCAGTTTGGATTTATTCCTCCAACTAGTTCAGATTATCGAGCCATTTTATCATCCCAAGTGAGTATCTTTGAATGTTATTATTGCATTAGATGGATTGATTGTGCACTCTTCTTGCAGTCATTTAGAACATAATCAACACTTTGTTTCATCATTTCTTTCTTCGTGTACTCGTAATTTGCTCAATCGATTGAGTTCGGAACGAAAAGCAACACGAGAAAATGTTATAGAACGTATTCAAGGCTCACGAACGATAACAGCAGTAGCACCCAGAGAACATCGACTCACAGAGCTATGGTTTGAAAATATTGTCAGCAAACTTTACAATTTAGCGGAACATTCCTTATACTCCAAGTCATCAAAGTCTACTCAAGAGGTTAGTATTTTCACAAAGTATATTGATTACTATTTGCTGATATTGTTTATGTTCAGGCAGCGAATAGTATTGGAAATCTCTGTGCTGTATTACCTCAAGTTATTGTTCCCAAAGTAGTTTTGTCCTCACAAGATGACTTTGTTTCCTTAACTATGCCGCATAGAACAAAAGCAACTTTAAAAGCTTTGGGTGTGATATGCCCTATTTTGAGTGATTCACAACTTTTTCCGCAGGGTAAGATTATTGAACATAGTCGTTTATATCAAACAGTCTACTATCTGATGAACTAGGCGTTGAATACATTTTGCAGTTGTTGCCTTATTTGCTTCCTTGTGTTGATATAAATGATTCTACAAAGACTAAACTAGCCATCGATATAGTTATTGCACTTTCTTATCGCTTTAAAGACATATTTGATGATCAACCACAAGTATTGGAAGATTTTGTATTACAATGGATAGAAAGGTAAGCAAAAGTTGAATAGAAGAGCTATCTATCTCTCACCTAAATCATAAGAGTTATTCATTTCCTAGAAAATATAGAGACGCCTGCGAAATTAGGACACGCCAAAATCTCACCTTTAGGTTTCGATACATTTGGAAACTTTTGTGAAGTTTTTTTTCAAAATTGTCCAGAAAGTTTAATGTTTGGCCTTTGTGAGAAAATTTCAAAGGTAAGAAATCTTTTCCTGTTGGTTGAGACTTCGCGTCATTTATGCTATGAGTAGATCATATCAGCATCTGCTTCATCAGAGGCATTGAAACATTATGGCATAATGATATTTTGGATAGCAAAGAGTTATCCTCGCTGTTTGGACTCTTTGTTCATCAAGCCTTTGTTGCTACAGATTCAAGATTCTTCTCATCTCTTACGAAAGGAGGATTCTTCCAATGAAGAATTGTATGGACTCTTAAGACTTATGGCAAATGCTGTTCGTGGTTTTGCAGATTCTCAATTTTCTGGAAATATTCTTCAAGTTGCTTTAGCTGCAATGAAGGAAACGGATAGGAAATTATACAAGGCAGGAAGTCGTCTGCTTCGAAGTCTTTTAGAAGGTCTATGTTCTACTACTTTAGGAAATTGTGTGGATTCATCTTGCACACAACATTGGAATATACCCAACTCCAAGCACTGGGATAGAGCAGTGAATTGTGTAGAACAAATTTTGAAGCATTTGGACTCATTTTTATTTAGCAAAGATCCTGAAGAACTATTAAGAGACGAAATGTGCAAGGAGAGAATTTTTAGTACAGCAAGAACACTTCATGCGCTTCAGAGGGGAGGACGCTGGTTACTAGCTGGTGCATTCGATGGGAGTGTTTCTAAAGACAGTCAAGTCAACGTATCTGTTTTGAAAGGACCACTTCATGCTGGAATGTTTGGTGAAATGAATGGTATATTGAGGTTATCTTGCATGCTTTGTATTCAACTCTTTATAGGAGATTTGACCACTGAGTTGTGGAAAAAGGTCTTTCAACGTATTCTTCGTTTAATAGAGATTTGTTGCAAGTATTTTCCAGATAATGCCATTGCTTGTTATCGAATATTGAGTCCTGTAGAAATGGGTAATGAAGCTTTTCGTTTTGATAGTAGACTACGTAAGGTTATGAATCAAGCTAAAAACTATAAGCAATCCATGCAGGCATTGGTTGTTGCAAAATATGGTACGTTGTCGTCGTAATAGGGATGAAATGATATAACTACTTTGGTAGGACCCAATGAAGTTGGAAAGAATATGCCTTTGATTTATCAAAGATGGAGAATGGAATGTCTTCATCGAAAGAGACAAGGCTATTGTGCCAAAGGGGGTTATATGGAACCTCAACTTACCAACTGTTTACTAAATTATTTGAAGGAATTTTGTTTTTCAGAGTTTAGCAAAGTAGCGAAATTTCTATATCAAGTTGTCAACGAGAACTCAACTTGGTTTAGGTTCGATCCCGGGCAAGGAATGCCCTCATATGTGCCTTGCGTTTAACGCCATTTTATCAGCGTTGGACGCATTTGGAGTCTTTGTTTGAGTCCATTCAAACTTGTATAGCAACTTGTGAAGAAGAAAAAGTTATCGTAAGTCTCGCATCTCTATGTTGAACAACCATTGAACTTGGAAAGGCTTGCTTGGAATTGTTGCAACATCCATTCCTCATTCGATTCTTTACCAAATATTACTATTGGATCAAAAAGTTGGTATTGATTATATTACAAAGTTCAGAAATTTCCGAACGTCATGACGTTGTTGTTTCACTTTCTTCATTATTTGGGAAATTTTTGAGCCAAGTACATCCACTTATTCTCTCATCTAAAACGAAAAGTGAGATGGACGATGCTCAACCGAGATATGGCAATGATATGGAAGAATTACAGTCCATTTTGAATATGTTGTATTCTGTTGTCTTCTCATCAGAGTCGCTCATATGGAATGGCAATTGGAAAGTTCAAGCTTTTGTGTTTTCACTTGTTTACGTTTTGTATCGTCCTGAATGTGTTATTCCGGACGAGTATCTATTTCAGTTGATGAAGTATCTTTGTTCCGAAGTAATGATTGTACGAGCTGTTGTTCAAAGAACAATTCACTTAATTCTACAACTATCCAACATTCAACAGAATGAGAAATGGAAACGAATAATGAATCATATGCTATCAGATGACTCGTTTGAGCTCTCTTTGTTACGAACATTGTGTCAGGATCTATCCATTCATGATCCTAACGAACAAGCTGCGGATTCTTCACCTCATAGAAATATGCTTAGTGCTACCACACTGTCGCTGGCTTCCAGTTTCTTTTCCGAATCTTTAGATGCCTCGACCTGTTGGATTGTGGATGGAGGGGAGCCTTGGCCACTTGGCTATTTTGGACGTCCTGTCCATGATTTGGTCAGTTGAAGAAGACACT
This sequence comes from Galdieria partita, assembly GCA_025991245.1. Taxonomy (NCBI): domain Eukaryota; phylum Rhodophyta; class Bangiophyceae; order Galdieriales; family Galdieriaceae; genus Galdieria; species Galdieria partita. Next base: position 139,636 of record BQMJ01000036.1, read on the forward strand.
CGATTTTATGGACATTTGAATAGTCGTGCTTAGGTATCGTTGAGACATATAAGGCTTCTTTCTCGATTATTATCATTGGTAGACACACAAACGTTGTTTCAAGTTCACCATGTTGCATTTTCTTTACTTGATTCTGAACAACTGAGGGACCAAATTGTGACCCCCAAAATCAAACATTTGATATTCGGTGAACTAACTGTAGCACTTATAGTCAACTTGGAAGACAGTAGTGGAACTATACAATGCGTAAGTTGAATGACAGTAGCTCGCAATCCTCTTCTCAAATATTCTCAAGGCAGTGGACTGGATGAAACATTTGTTATCTTGCTTCGTGGATGCAGATTCTTTGAGCACAATAGAAACTCTCTTCCGTCTTCTTTATCAACAACAACCCAAAAAATATGCCTCTTATCAACTTTTTTGGGAATATTTGTTATCCGCAGTATCACACTGTGATGGCTGGAATCATTCATCATTGAATATTGCACGTCTTTTGCGGTTCGTAAGAATATTGTTACGTGACCATCGTTGCTGAATGTTTTATGCATAGAACACTTTTTGCTCTAGTTGCAGACCAATTCCCTTCCCATCGTCATCTCATCGAACAGAATCGAGACTCTTTTCTGTCATTGATAGAGAAGTTGACAGACTCTAAATATTTGTCGCACGATTTTGAACAAGTCCGAGAGGAAGTTGCCCGTTTACTTTGTTGCTTGATGCTTGATGACAATAGCGGAGGAGCATTGAATTCCTTTACGACAAGTACCAAAGTAGTCCATCGCTTGAGCTCCATTTTACAAAAATGGAGGCAGCAAGGAGATGTTGATGATCGATCAAAGAAACAACTTTCTAATACTCGTCATACTTTGAGTCTGTTGGTTTATAAGTGTGCCCATTTAAGAGGGCCTTTACATCCCTTGTTCGATAGTCATTTGGTGCAGATATGGCTGTCTTTACTACTAGATGCAAAAGAAGATTCTGATGTCGATGTGGCAGCACAAACTACGAATGCGCTATCTTGTTGTGCTCGTTGTCTGGTTCCGTCGCCGGTGAGTAGTTGAGATCATTTGTACGGGTTGATTAATGCATTTTTGCATATTCCTTAGAATATGGAATCTATATTGATGGAGCTATGCAAAGAAAATTTGCACTCTTCTTCCTTCAAGGTTCGAGGAGGAACCGTTTCCTTTTTCCAAATGTGGATATTTTTCCATTTTTTCTGTTTATCGAATAATGTTTTTGCTGTAAGTAGAAATGCACGCCATGTTGACAAGAGTGAACTCATTATACTAGTTGCAAGAATTGCTATTGGAATACCTATTCGATGATTCGGTAGAAGTGAGAGAAGCAGCATCTCGTTCATTGATTTCCTTGGCAGGTCTCAATCCAACGGAAGTTTTAGAAACTTGGAGTCATCGGATGATACATATTTTGGAGACGAACGATAGGAAGAGTGGGACGAGTCGAGAAGACGATTCCCGGATTCGTTTACGTCATGGTGCAGTATTAGGTGCGAGTGCTTTGATTCTTTCGCAGCCTTTTGCCATTTTACCCTGGATGCCCTCTTTGTTGGTACAAGTGGCTTATTGTATTCATGACGTGCCACCCATTTCGACATGTGTTCGCACCATGTTTTCAGAGTAAGTTAGAGAAGTGAATGTCGTGTCCTTTTTCATATACAAATAGGTTTTGGCGAAGCCATTACGATGAATGGTCTAAGCAGAAGCAAATGTTTGAACCGGGGCAATTGGAAGCATTCAATGAATTGCTCATTGCCCCTTCTTATTATGCATGAGGAGATTTGTTGCAGCCAATAAAATTGATCGATTTGTGTTGTTTTTCCAAGCATTTTTCTTTGCAAAGCTTTCACAACGCGTGAAGCGCGACCCTTGTTAAGCAAAACATGGACAAGTGGCTTTCATCGGTGTTGTCTTTCGATACCCAACTTGATACTTGGGGTAGAAAGAGAAGCGTGAAAAAAGCGCTCCCACTGATCACCAGACTTTTTCTGATTGCTACCTTTATAGAAGATTCCGTCCGAGGATTAGTACAACGCAAGCTACAAGTTGGTGCTTGTGTTGAAAGTTCGCTGCATGTGCTCATCCGCTTCTCCCTAGGTTCAATTTCTTGAATATCATTACCGTTTACCTTTTTTCTTCGCAGCTGTCTTTCTTTACACCTGGATCTTTACCGCCACGGTTGCTAGTGTTTGTATCGTATTGCGTTGGCATGAAGATGGCGCTGCGTTGGTACTGATAGGATACGTCACGTTGCAACAATTGTTGTACGGAAAGTATGCGCCTTCGACTCTAGGAAAGTGGGGATTCTTGGTTCGCAATCTCTGCCTTTGTGGTAGCCTTTTGATCATCGTTGCTTCCAGTCGGTTGAAAAAAGGTACTAGCCTTTGTGCGATGCTGTTTGCTTATCTTGGTTTAGGTTATGCGTTGTTGCCTGGATGGAGCAAAAAGACGGGCAGCGCCTCCCGATTCCCGGAATACATACAACTTGCGAGTCGTTGTTTGATGGCGTTGCTGTCGTTGGAGTTTGTGGCTTCCATGGGGTGGATCGGTACAGTACTTTCTTTACCGGTGGTGTTGTTTGTTCTCGTTGGATTCAAAACACGGTTATGTTCGTTGTTGTTGATGATGTTGTATGCTATACATAATGTGTTGCAAAGTGCTTTTTGGTATTTTCGTGGGACTTCATGGGAAGCGATGGTCGAACGAGATGTCAAGTTGTTTGAGTTTGTGCAAACGATATCCATCATGGGTGGACTCGGTTTATTATCTAGTTCGGGTCCCGGGGCTTTGAGTTTTGATGAACGGAAAAAATATTGATACTCTGTAGATTGGCTTTTCCATGGAGCTTCGTAATAAAAATCCATTTAGTTTGTTCTACATAGGCCATGTGACAACACAAGATCATGAAAAGTTTTGTAACTGGCGGCGAATAAGATAACGGGAATCAAATACTCTTCGATAAAAGTTCTCAAATGCATCATATCCCAGTTTTGACAAGTAAATACTGGCCCAATGAACAAAAAGGATAAGATAGATGTGACGGTCGAGCCATTGAATGACAACTGGAAAAGAAATAAAACGAGGCAACAAGACATTGACCAAAAGATAGACCGTGCTAAACACTAAACTCAAATGGATCATCCACTATACAACTGCATAAGAAATGACTCGATACAAGACATGGACTTACCGGTAATAATATTCTGCGGTCATTGAGGGAGAACAATAAAGTATTCGCATGCTCTTCCATGGCTCCCACACCCTCCATCATTGCTCCACGGCGTTCAAACAAGTAATGAGTCAAATGACGCATCTTACAAAAGGACTTCATCATCAATAGGCCCGTATAACAACATCGAAATAAATTGTAATAAGGTGTTTCATTCAAGAAAAGTTGCATTGGATTAATAAATGTGTTTTGAATAACGACACCTACAATGGTTGGAAACATCATATACCAAACAAAAATCTTCATCCATTCTGAAGAAAAGCTTCTCAGTTGCATCAAGACAAGTCTAGTCTTGGATGTTGAAGGATTCACTAGTATGCAGTCATACAAAGAATAACAGCACCTGTAAAAGCAAAACAAAGAAAGAAATCCCAATACGAAATGATAAATATCGTTTGGATGATCAAATCCGATCTTGAAAGAGATATGACGTCCCACATAGAGAGGAGCAAAACCAATCAGGATCATACATATAAACAAGATCCAGAAACCAATCAACATAAGCAAACCACGGATAGTAAGAGAAAAGATAGAAAAAGAACATGCTCGACTCCTGATTTCTCGGGCAGCATTCAAATTCGTTCTTCCATCAATCGAATCAAGAACTACCAGCTCCTTGATACAAAGCAGTTCACTGGTCACATTTATATACGTTACAAGCAACTGCTTCAATGTTTGTCTCAAACGAATTTCTTTTGAGATTAGGGGAAAGAGAAAACGAAACAGAAGAATACAAATAGGACCTTCGGTTAAAGTATCCCTCATTTCGATACGAAAAGGAAAAAGAGAAGGATAAACCTTTTGCAAGATCCAAGTCGGAACGAAAACGGAACAGAAAATAATGAAAATAAAGAGTGTCAGCGACAGAATTATTTGTTTCGAATGAACTGCCACAGGTAACTCCACTAAATCACGAAATGGATGAAAGTCTGGATCATCAGGGTTGCGAAAGAAGAATAAAAGTTCCGGTCGAATAATCTACAAAAGAGCATTTCAGAAAATTCGCCACAAAGACATATGCAACTTACAGTTCTTAAAGTTTGAATAAACATGGAAGTGTTGAATGTAAAAAATACTCCCAAAAACCAATGAAGTAAAGAAGAGAAGAAAGGATCTACAATAAACGAAAGCCTTTCTGAGCCAAGTTGGGAATAAAAGAGCGAAGAGGAGAATCGTTCGATAAGCAAGCCACAAAAGAAAGGACAAATACCCAGTTCAATGACTAATAATGTAACAACCTTGATAATACGCCATTCGATATTTCTTCTATATATTCTCAGACAGTACTTACCTTCACAAATAGACAGGCATCGTTTACAAATAAGAGATATCTATTGACGATTCTCTGAAATTGAAATGAATAATGATCCTTGAAAAATTCTACCCACAAAGATAAGGTACCCAAAACCATTGTCAGAACAAGATATCTATAGCACATGAGACCTCCAAAGAATATCAACAAGATAGAGAATCTTACCCAAGAACAACATTCCCTGTCTTACTCATAAGAAATGAATATAGTAGACGAGTTTGGTCTTCTCCAAGGAACTCAAAAAGATGTACTTTCCTAGAGGTCCAAATGGATGTTACAAACAATACCACGGCACGACCTACAGCTGATGGCGCCAAAATGAAAAGAAAAAAGATAAATGCATTACTTAAAAGAACTGAGCCTGCAATGTCCAGTAAAACGTGTAAAGGCCCTGTGATTCCAAGAATTGCGCCAAGGTTGCCTTCTTCTCTTTCGCCGTCTAACAGTACAGGGAATATTGCTCTCTCCGCTCTGTCTCCTTCTGGACTATCTGGCTCCAACTCACGGCTTCCTTGACGACTTTCGATGGTGTTGTTTCCATAATTCGGAGCACTGTGTGCTGAACTTTGGTTACGAAATCTTTCTTCTTCTCTCCTCTCTCTTTCCAAGTCTTGTAAAAAGGAACGAAACGATGCTGTAGCAAGAAAAAGAATCAACACAGAACAACAAATTATGTATCCCTTGAGAATCTCAAAACCCAAACCTGTCAAACTCCACGGCACTATAGTCGACAACTCTGCAAAAGAGCGACAAAGACACACTCGGAAGGTCATGCTGGAAACCAAAGGAACAGCACAAAGCCATACCAAACACGCCACACATAACCGTCCAAGCAAGGTTCCGCTTTCTAATAAGAAAGACAAGACACCGCTTAATAACTCAAAGAAGCTCAAATGGCTCGGACTATCTTGTTTGTACACCGGAATAAACCGAAAAGTAGAGCCACAGAGTTCGCAGCGTTCACTTCGAATTTCACTCAGCCATTGCACAAGACAATCCTCATGAATGTACTTGATGCTGCCAGAACATCGACAAGGATGGAAAAGAGGTCTATTAGGTTCGTTAGTGCCTCTACAGATGCGACACTCGGGTTCATCCTCTGTGGCAATGTCCATCCAGGTACGAATTGAACAACTTTCCAAATTTCTTACAATAGCAAAATACAAATGAATGCTTCACAAATACTTTTATTTCCAAAACGCTTTTCTTCATTCTGTAGTTGCAAAGTTTTTAACTATGACGAGCAAACAAATTGATACACTTCTTCCAATTTGTTACTGTAGCAAGTAACTTTGTCCCGAATTTCCATCTTGTACATAGTTAACAGCTCAATACTTTGCAAAAGGGCATCGTTCAGTTGTTCCTTTTCTTCATACAACTGCCTTTGAGTTTGTTTGTATTCACTATAAGTATTATCCAAGGCTTGTTGACTTTCTTTGAGAGCAGAATCATTAGACGCCTTCATTTGTGCAATCTCTTGTTCCAGTTCACTAGTTTCTCTTGCCTTGCTTTCCAAATAACTTGCCAAGGTCTCTCTTTCACTCTTATAGTGACCCTCCAGTTTCTGATATTTACCTTCCAAGGCACTCGTCTGAATAATGCAACTTCAACAAACAATGAAGCAATAATAAATGGACGTACCTCGTTTCTTTTAAATAATAGCTGTTCTTCTAGATGATTGTATTTCTCCTGTACACTAAGTTCTTCTTCGCGTGTTCTGCTTGCCTTACTAGCAAAAGCTTCTCGAAGTTCGTGAATAGTAGGTTTTACGACGGAACCCAAGTCAAGAGAAAGAATATCTTCACAACGATGCAACGAAGCATCTCGGGAAAGCTCAATTTCAAAGTTAAAGCCTTTTGCGTTCTTAGCAGTTGAAGGAATGAGTTGAAGTTTTTCTGCAAGTCGGTGATAGTCTCGTAGAGCGTCTTCAACTTTGGCAGTTTGTTCAATCAGCTTCTCGTCTATCTTTGACTGCACTTCAATTGCTTCCTGACGATGAGCGTATGCTTTCTCGAGTGCTTCGGCGAGCAACTGTTTGTCTCTTTGCAATCTATGTCCATCAATATGGTTCAACTCTTGATCTTCAATTATTTGACGCAAACGGCTTCTCTCTTGTTTCCAGGTTTCCAAGCTCTTTTCTTCGTTCTCAAGTTCTTCATCTCGGTCTGCGATCTTTTTGTTATAAACTTGTCGGTGTTGCTCTAATTGATTGACGAGAGTTTTGAATTTCTCAATGTCTTTCCGGTAATCTTCAATCTTCTGTTTGAGTGACTCCAATGAGTTTCTCTTTTCAGTTAGTTGATGATATTCATTTTGGAAACTTTTAATTTCGCGTTCCAAAACTTCAGTTTCGCTTTCAACACGATTGTTTTCTTTATCAAATGTTGCAGCAAGTTCTTGATCAAATTCATCAAAAGAGTCAGCTCCACCTAAAAATGCCTGATAGGACCGCGAAACGTAGTCAAAGAAAATACGATTTAGGCTCGACTCAGTATCGATACTTTTGGTCTCTTGAGAGGTTGCCTGTTCATCGTATGCCAAAAGGTCGGTAATCCACACCAACAATCCCAACAGCGTAGGCCATGTATGAGGACTTCCAACAGCATAGAGTGTGCTTTTGCTTATCGTGAAGGGATATTTTAGAGTTTTGAATAGTGCAGGAAGCTTGAGGAAATATTAGCTTAGAATCATCAACAGAAAAGGAACAGAAGACTCACCTCTTCCTCGAATTTCTTTTCAAATTCAAAATAAGGATCTATTTTACGAAGAAGAAATAGAAGAATAGATTGAAACTCCTTGCTAGTTGGTGTTGTAAGTGTCTTTGGAGAAATAGCTTGATCGTAGCCGTGTGTCGAGAGAAAGTAAATGAGGTTCCTCACGCAGTCGTTCAAATAGGACTTGTCATTCAAAGGTCGAGGATCGACCTTGAGGCCAACCTTGTTTGTAAATACACTAGAGCGCCTAAAAATTATAAGCCGTATAGATTGAAGGGAAATAGTGCCACATACCTCACGCCTAAAGATGAATATCTTGTCGAAGTGGAGGAAGCAGATAGACGTGGCTTTTGGGCTGAAAAAGTTCGAATATCTTCCTTGCTATTGGACAAGTTGGCTCTACTGGGCCCTAAAGAAAGTCTCTGTTGATTATTTCCACCAGTTGATACCGAACTCAAAGTTGTTCGACGCATCGCTTCAAGTATCCCTCCTCCAAAAACAAGAAACGTTTACTCGATGAAATGTTCGCATTTTGGCGGGCTTAGATTTGAAATGAATTCTGTCGAGCTCTAAGAGGGAGGTAGGCTAGGAGTCTTCTGATCATAGAAAACTACTGGCTCTCGCTTTGTTCATTTTTGTAAGGCAGTGAGAAGAATTTTGGAATCCCTTGTTGCAAACTTGATAAAGCAGCATGCCTCTCTTTGCCGGCCTTACCCAGAGACCTTCTTCAAGGAGAAGATTGAGCTTCTAAACAGCTTTGATGAAGTCGTCATGAACGGAACTCGTGGACCGTTGTCAATATAAAAATACTCTTCTTAAAGAATCTCTTGTTGGCACTTGCAATGTCCTTGTACATGAGCATAGAAGTTGCATGAAGACATTGAGTGTCGAGAACTCGAAATTTTTGAGAGTAGCATAACGCTCAGCTGAGAGAGAAGATTGTATGGGAAATGAATAGTTTTTTAAGAGTCTCGAATGGTTGCTTCAAAATCTGCACTACGTTGAAAGCTAGGATCACGCTTTTGACACAAGCTAAAATATAAGGAATTTGAAAACTGACATTCAAATATCCACTGACATACGATATAAAAAAACATTACTACAGTTATTCTAGCAAAGCTCCAACATTCATGAAAATGTAAAGGGGGTTTGTTATAAGTATTGCATACAAAGTCTAGCACCTCAGAAAAATTTAATGTTCCTTTTAAAATGTTTTATTAAAAAAATTTTTTAAAAAACTTCATAAAATACCCGTTTAATTCACATGATAGACATACTATAGACTTCGAGGCTAAAAATGCTAATTTTGTAACCAAAGCATATCCAGCAGCCTTTACTGAGTCGAAAATAAGAAGATTTACAACGAATCTAAAAATAAAAAGAGGTACCAATTTCAAAACAACTCTTGGAGCAAGAATGACAAAAATTGCGAATCTAACCAAGGAACCCAAGTACTCTCATGTGAAACAAATAAGGAATACTCTTTAACGGCCATAAACACTTCAGAAAATTAAAAAATAGAGGATCTATCTTATAACACAACCGTTCATGAGTTCTTAGTTCAAGTTTCATTGGAGTTTAATGTCAAATAAAAAAACCATTGTCTTCAAAGTGACTAGAATATCACTTTCAACGATATATAAATTTTACTTGTGGCAAAAAAATTTCGAGAAAGCAGAAAACTCAATAAATTCACAGAAAGATCTATTCCGTGAATCGTGACTTCAACTCTACAAATGACAATCTTTAGCTTTTCAACTATTGATAGGAGAAACACTCGTAATGGAATGCCCATAGTCACAAATAGTGTTCCCGAAAATTTAGATTTGCTTAAAAATCCGCAATTTTCAAATGAAGTATTTTGGTTCATTACAATTAAGAAATCTCCTGATTGAAAATGTTTCTGGGTAGAGTCAATCCAATGGGACTTTTCAGTATCGGATTAACTTGGGTTACATTATTTTTTGAGAAATGTCATTAAATTTTAAAGGATTGGTTTGTTCGAAAGTTTAAAAAAATTTAATATGCACTCGAAAACAGCAAAGAATAGCTGGAATCATTGTATAACTTATTAAAGAAACTAGAAAAAATTAATAGATAGCTATGCACTTTTAGAAAAATAATACAAATTAATACTTAGATAATACTGTGAATCCTTACGAGCAAGTTGGTTTTAGGAAAGGAATTCCAATGTTCTCTGAAATATTATGGGGCCCTAGTTTAAAATTGTTCCGACAGCAATTTCATTTATATGATTGTTTCTTTCATTCATTGCATACGAAGGAAATACTCTCTAGAATTTGAAATCTTTGTTATCTTTTGCTAGATAAATCGTTTCTGCAAGATTTTATCGAAAAACATTCAACTCATTGAAATCGCTTACTGTAACAAGCGACGTGACTCCTATTGATATAGTCTTCTGCAGATTCAATGTTTCAGTATAATCAGACGAGTTGTTTCTTGCTGTTTTGGTTCGAGGAATTGCATATTTCTAAGTTTATAATGAGATCTATCAAGATACCTTGTTCTTCGACAAGGACAATCTGACGCCAAACAAGTTTAGTGTTATGGTCAGGTCCAGTGTCAGTCGTATCCACAAATTTTTCGTTTTTGTTCTTAAAGACATGTTGCTAGTTAAACGAAAACTTGGGGCTCTCTTATTTACTTGGAGTTTATGGATGATGGAATCAAACATCCCTAAAAAAGTATAATAACCTCGGAGAAGAACCTAAACTATTTTACAGCAAGTAGCCAAGATGTACGTAAAGCAACTGAAGGATCTAAAGCGGATAGTTAAAAGAGCTTCCAACCTATTCAAGTTTCTAAAATACTGCTGAGTTCCTTTGTACCGTCACAATAAAAGTAGTTTCAAACAAAGGCTCCATAGTCATTTTTTGGGAGAGAATTACAAATCGTTCACATATCAACGCCGACTAGTGTAATTCTGGCCAGGGCCAAGAGAGTGTTAGCGACACGTCAAGTTAGTTTGTCACTATATAGAGCGGTTCCTAGAGTCGAGAGACTGTGGAGTTTAAGCTCTCGTGTAACTAATTTTTCGGACAAGATTGGTTCACAGTCGCGGTTTCTCCACTACCTTGACCCCAACCCAGAAACGTCTCGTCATCGAGTCAGCCCAACGGGACGTCAGAGGGCTGATGCAGGTCCAGTGATGACAACAGCGAAAGTTTATGCCGACGTTAATTTAAAGAGACCTAAGGAATACTGGGACTATGAAAACTTTAATATACACTGGAGGTAGGTTTCCCACTGGAGGAGCCCGTATCGTTGTTGTCGCTGAAAAGTACTTTAGTGACTGCGAAAGATATGAAATTGTAAAGAAAATAGGCAGAGGAAAATATAGTGAAGTTTTTAGAGGAGTTGATGTCACGGAGAATAGACCTTGTGTGATAAAGGCAAGTTGTTAAAGTTTGCAGTTTTTGATCCATTGTTTACTTTTTTAAAGGTCCTTAAGCCAGTTAAGAAAAAGAAGATTAAGAGGGAAATCAAAATTTTGCAAAATTTGAAAGGTGGCCCTAATATAGTTCAATTATGGGATGTTTGTAAGGATCCCATTTCAAAAACTCCCAGTCTTATATTTGAATATGTGAAGAATACAGATTTTAAGACACTCTATCCTACGTTTAGCCTTTACGATGTGAAATATTATGTGTATGAGATTCTGAAAGCTTTGGATTTTAGTCATTCCAATGGCATTATGCACAGAGATGTGAAACCGCATAATGTTATGATCAATCATGAGACGAAGCAATTGCGTTTAATTGATTGGGGACTTGCAGAATTTTATCATCCACAGAAAGAATACAATGTTAGAGTAGCTTCTAGATACTTTAAAGGCCCTGAGCTGTTGGTTGATTTTCAAAGTTATGATTATTCTTTGGATATTTGGAGTCTTGGCTGTATGTTAGCTGGCATCATGTTTCGAAAGGAGCCTTTTTTCCTTGGTCATGATAATCAAAATCAGTTGGTAAAAATAGCGAAGATATTGGGTACAGCAGATTTATACGCGTATCTTGATAAATACTGTATTCGAATTGAACCTGGTTTTATGCAAGCTATAGGGTGGCATGAGCGGAAGCCGTGGAAAGATTTGATATCCAATGAAAACCGTAATCTGATATGCGAAGAGGGCATCGATTTACTTGACAAGATGCTTCGCTATGATCATGCTGAGAGGTTAACTGCGAAAGAAGCTATGAGTCACCCATTTTTTGATGAAATCAGAACCAAGTGTGTCGCGAAGGAAGAAAATATTTCTATGGATAGTGATAGTACAACAACTCATGCAATGAATACTGATCTTTGCTGATTTCATTACAAAAGTTTATTTTCTGAATAAAAAGACCACTTTGAGGTTTGCGTATGGGTATCCATGGCAATATAAAGATGAAAGAAACTTCAACTGTATGAAATTGATAAGGACAGTAAAAGTATGAGCAAATGTCAGTAAAACTTGCAAACCAACATGATGTAGACAATTCTAGTCGTAGATTGTATCAAACTGGAAAACAATGGAACCCAACCACCAGATTGATAAGACAGCTGTCCTAAATTGAGCGTTTTGAAAGAAGCGCCAAAAAAGGATTACTCGATCATGGCCAAGTCCGAACCTACTCATCATCGTCAAAGAAGACAGCGTTGTTCCTCACTAGCTGAAAGTTGCAAAGTTTCCAAAACTAGCAAATCTCAGTCGGTGACTAGACAACAAGAAATAACAACCCTTAGAAAGGGACTCCAACAGAAACAGCCAGTACAAGTTACAGAAAGAGGACGCAAAAGAAGAGAGGAACTGAAAAAGGAGCAAAGCAACAAGTCACCCTCAAACACCCAGAATTCAATACAAGAAGACTGCTCTAATGTACTTGCGACATCGTTGAGCGAAGACCGACCAACTGTGGAAAAACAGACAGAATGTTCCGAATATTCAGAGCAAACAAATGTGATAGATGACATTCCAGAATATTTTAAAACAGAATATAAGAAATATGATTCTAACAAAGAGAACCAAACCGCTAAAGCACCAGAAAACTTTCAAGCTCAAGTTCTGTCTTTGGAGGAAGAGTTTGCTGAAGAAAGAAGAGAAATAAGAGACAAATATATTGGCCAATTTGAAAGATGGTTTGAAATTCTCCAAGAGTTTAATATTTTGTGCTATGGAAGCGGCTCGAAAAGGAATGTACTGAATGCGTTTGCTGAACGTTGCAAACAAATATCAAGTACTGTAGTTGTTCATGGATACCACAACTTGTTCTCTTTGAAAGAGCTTCTTGGTAAGATTGAAAAGGAGATTCTTCACTTGCCCACAGAAGTATCTAATAGAAGAACTCCAGCGGAACAAGTACGAAATATTGAAAGGCACTTGACGAAGGACTCTTTTCCTAGTTCCATATTTATCATAGTCCATAACATAGATGGTCCAAAGATGCAGTCTGCAGAGGTTCAAGAAATTTTGAGTCACATAGCATCCATTCCAAAGATAAATATTATTGCGTCCATGGATCATATCAATGCACCTTTGTTGTGGAACCGTACTATATATCAACGCTTGAATTGGTATTGGGAACAAGTGACAACGGAGGATTCCTACTTGTATGAAATTTCTGATACCTCGTTTCTTACAAACTTTGAAGGGGATGAAAGTCGGGTGAAAGCTGCTGCTTTGTTGTTCAGTACGCTAACGAAAAACGCTCATCTAATATTCATGGAACTTGCAGCTTTGTTGAAAAAATCTCGAGAAGATAATTTATGTCATTCAAAGAAAGAGGCCCGAGCTTTTGCAAACGGTGTTAGTTTTCATTCATTTTATGAGCATTGCCGTAAAAAGTTTCTCGTGAGCAATCCAAACAGTCTGAAAACAGTTTTGAAAGAACTTAAAGACCATGAACTTGTCAGTATAACAAGTAGCTCGATATCAGCGGAAACCATTCAAGTTGAATTGAAACCAAACCAGTTGGAGGCTCTCATTTCGATATTGCAAGGACAAGTGACAGTCAACAATCGATAATGTTTTATTGTCGTTTTACATTGAAAAATTTTTTGACTCGAAATACTTTGAACGAATATCGACCATCTTGAATATATCGATGACTGTTTTTGAAAATGAGTTTTTGTGGTTACTCAATCTTTGTTTTGTGTCTATTCTACGAGAAGAGATAAGCATCTTTGTATCGACATTGTATTGGTAAACATGTGTAGACCTTGGTTCGATGGAGTTGACAGTTGGGGCGACATATGTTCATTTTTATCCAAAGAGTATATAAAAGACAAAAGTTTTCTTTTTCTCCATAGACATGAGCCAAAGAGATCCCTGGATACTAAATGAAGTGTTCCATTGTCTAAACTTTTGTATGAGAGAAGCAGAAGATCGCTTGGAGATTCATTCGAACAGCAAATCCAAAGCAGAGGAGGACGGGGAAATGAAGACCACAAATTTTATTTTTTGAAAATGAGACATTTTGGAGAAATGCCATGAAGACACTTTTGACTGAAAACTAGAAACTATGAAACAAAGAGAAAGATGTAGAAACAGTGCCCCTAGTACAGCACAAAAAGACTTGGATAGAGGCTCTGTTAAAAGTGATGGCCACCAACGTAGAAAACTATTATACTCCTCACATGGAACCAGGCAGACGGACTTATATTCCTGGTTGAGCGTTGCTGCATTTTCATTATTCACTTTTCTAATATATTCTCTGGGATACTGGGGTTGGGCTCATGAACCTTCCATTGTGAAAGCTACTAGCCCAAATGGCGAATTTTCTGCTGAACGTGCGTTTTCTACCGTACAAGTGCTCGCAGACGAAATTGGATTCAGAATAGTAGGTACAAAAGGATTAGAAACCGCCCAGGAGTATATTCTACAGCAGTTAGAGCTCCTGTCTAAAGAAGCAAAGCGTAGAGGATTCTCACTTGAAGTCGAAGTACAGAAAGTTAGTGGCAACTATGACGTCAAGTTGCCAGCCCTCGGAGAAGTTACCATTTCAACTTCATATACAAATATCAAAAATATTGTGGCGCGATTATCCGGTCCTGCTTGCCAACGTTGGGTTGATAGCCATTATTGTTCATTGACAGATAACAACTTTCGAGCTGAGAATGTCAACTGTACCCAACCTCTATCTTTACTTGTTAATAGCCACGTAGATTCTGCTGTAGGCTCTCCTGGAGCTTCGGATGCAGCAGCTCCTTGTGGCGTTATTCTAGAACTCATGAACAATCTGATTCATATGCATCCATCTCATTTACGCCGTCCCATTGTGTTTCTTTTAAATGGTGCGGAAGAAACACTTCTTGATGGAGCACACGCATTCCTGATGAAACACAGATGGAGTCGTAATATTGGAGCCTTGGTTAATCTAGAAAGTAGCGGTTCTGGAGGTTTAGAATTGTTGTTTCGATGTGGTCCGCGGAATGCTTGGCTTGCAAAGGCGTATGCCAAGAGTGCTAAATATCCTCACGCATCTGCTGTGGCTCAAGATATTTTTGAACGGGAATTGGTTCCTGCAGAAACAGATTTTCGTGTATTTTGGGAACTGGGCGGAATTCCCGGTATGGATCTAGCCAATTATGTCAATGGACAGGTAAGGAATCATAGATAGATTTATCCAGGTATTCATAACAACGACATGTAGACTTATCACACAAGTAGAGATGCATTGGACAGAGTTACTCCAGGATTCCTACAACATATGGGTTCAAATGCCTTGGAAATAATAAAGGAACTGGTTGGACCTCACGATGCCTTGGGCAAGTCGAAGACTTCTGATTCTTATCTCCGTAACAAGGTATGACTGTTGTATTGGATATAGATCATATGATGATTTTCGACAGAGAGCCATGTACTATGATTTTCTAGGTTTAACTACCTTTTTTTATCTTTATGATTATGCCAAAATTTTTCATTATTCATTATCCATTGTGGCCTTATTTTATATCGTTTTTATTCTTCCTAGGCGGGGGTGTTCAGTGAGACTGGTCTTGAAGGCATTCTGTAGTCTCCTTTTAGGTCTTGTTGCTTCTGTTTGTGCAGCAATCTTGGTCGGACTGTTTCTGCATTTTATATGGAAGAAGCCTTTGATGTGGTACTCTGAGAAGAGCTTAGTGTTTCCATTATTTTGTGCATCAGCTGCTTTTGTGTGTTTGACCAGCTTTGAACTGTTTTTATCTCATTGTCATCAATGGAATATTGCTCCAATACATTATAAAGCAAATAGATGGTATTGGCTCATTCCAAAGCTAAATGATTTTGCTTCTTTTACTGCTGAAATGATTTTGGGAAGCTTTATTTTATTTCAAACGACCGTCTTATTGGTGACCACTTATTTTGAACTTGGATTTTCCTTTATGCCTTTTTGGAACCTGACGTTTGCAGTTGTTGTGGGTTGGATGGGATTAGATGAAGAAAGCTCTTGGTTATTACGCTGTTGTCTTCTTGTTATTCCATGTGGTATATTTAGTTTCCCTAATTCCTTGATAGGTTTATCTGCATTTATGCCTATTATGGGACGTTCAGGTCCTTGGTTGCTAACAGATGTTATTATTGGAGCCATGTCTAGTTCATTTTTTATCCTCGTTAGTCTTCCCGTTTTAGTATTTCTGACCAAACATCGCAAGGCATGCCAAATGTTTCGTTTAGTTATGCTGGTGACCTTTCTTCTGGGTATTGTAAAAGTAGCTTTGATGCCACACCCTTATTCTGGAGACTCAGCTCCCAAACGTATAGTCATTCAGCATCTTGTGACTTGTGATTCCAAAGACAAGTCGTCTGGAATTTTCATGTCTGCTGTAGATATTCGTGACTTGAAGATTGAAAAGAACTTGCTCCATCGAGTATTGTCCTCTGTAGATATTCCTCCTTTAGCATCGCATTTTCATTGGGGTTTATTAGAAAGTGGACCTTGGGAGAATCTCCAACCCATTTCCTGGTTCTTTTCAGGTTATGAAATAATGAGACCTGTAGCTTCACATAACATACCATGTCCTCAACTTGAGATAGTTCGTAAGGAACCTCTTGCCAACGGTATGGGAAAAATGGTAGAATTGTTGGCTTCATTTCCTTCAAGTCATTGGGGAAGTCTTCGATTGAATGCATCACTTCTTTCCTGGTCACTTTCAGATGTTGTTCCAAAGCCTTTTTCTGACGGCACTCGATTTCTTCGTCATATTGGAAGTTACCAAGAAAGTTCATTTCGTATTGTATTGAATATTAGTACGGATGAACCTTTTGCAGTGGATATGACTTCCACTTATTTTGGTGCATCACCTGAAACGTTGGATATTATTCAGCGTCTACCAGAATGGACAGATGCAGTAACCTTTCAAACAAGTGGAACAAGTTTTTTAATAGATTAGAAGTTTTAGATATTGTGTGTTTTAGAGAAGAATAGCGGCCTGTTTCTTTTGTTATCCTTGTTATGCCATTTTATGTATGTAAATGATTGTTGAATGGAACAAAAGAATTGGAAAGCCTTTGGACTATCGAAACGTTCAACAGAGAGGTTCACGTCCCATTGGAAAGAACCAAAAAGTTCAAGTCGAATATCCAATAGAGAAGAACGAACACAGTGGAGTGAAACGAAGCAGTGGTTACACGTTGGTTTCATTCTGTTGACTAGTTCGTTCCTGATAGGGTTAAGTTACTGGGGTTGGAGCCATGAACCGCAGATTGTATCCGATAATGAAGCTACATTGGGTTATTTTTCAGCAGAAAGAGCTTTTCAACATGTCGATTATCTTTCTTCCAAGATTGGACCAAGAGCGTTTGGAACGAGATCCTTGGAAAGTGCCCAAAAATATATTTGGCAGCAAGTTGAGAAAATACAACAATATGCTCGAGATCATTCTGCCGACTATAGTTTGCAACTGGAGTGGCAAACGGTTAGTGGGACACATATTACGCAGAGACATGGTCGTTCTTTAAGTACCTCTTGTTATACGTATCAGAATGTCACCAATATTATTGCGATATTATGCAATAAAAAGGTTTGTGATTTGCGAGAAGAACGAGACCGTAGCTTGTTGGTAGTGAATGGACATGTGGATTCTGCAATTGGCTCTCCTGGTGCTAGTGATGATGCCATAGCATGTGGTGTTATGCTAGAAATGCTCTTCTCATGGATACGCAATCCGAATAGAAACAAGTTGAAACATCCTGTTATCTTTTTGTTCAACGGAGCTGAAGAAACTTTTCTGAATGGAGCACATGGCTTTGTAACTGGTTGGAAGTGGATTGCCAAAGTGGGTGCACTACTGAATTTGGAAAGTAGTGGATCTGGAGGACTAGCATTGTTGTTTCGTAGTGGACCTAAGAATGCATGGTTATCAAAAGCTTATGCCAAAGCAGTTACTAGACCTCATGCTTCAGTCGTTGCTCAGGATATATTTGAAAAGGAATTGATTCCTTCGGAAACGGATTTCAGAGTATTTTGGGAGTTTGCTTCGATTCCTGGAATTGATTTGGCCAATTACATAAATGGAGAGGTAAGGACAATTGTTGGTAGAATAAGTATAATTGAAAAGTATTTAGACATATCATACTCGTCGAGATGCCATAGACAGAGTAACTTGGGGTCTTGTTCAACATATGGGAGATAGTGCCGTACAACTTGTGGAACAGTTGGTTGCTAAGGAAGATATGATTGTCGATGCTTATGAACATTTTGAGTATCAGGTAGATTGACTTGAAGTACTTGTAGCTTTGTATATAATCGAATGTATATAGGATGAGAAATCGATTTATTATGATGTATTGGGTCTCATAACCGTATATGGTTTGGAAAAATACTGGAATGTATGTTTTATCATTCTATTGGTTTTGACATTTCAGTTGGTTATGAAGCGAGTAAGAAATGGGCGGGTTAACTATTCGTTGGTTTTATGTTTTTATCCTGTTTGGATAGTGAGTTGTATGTTGACTTTCCTAGTGAGCGTATCTTTTGGTTGGTTTTTACATTCTGTTTTGAAAAGAAGTATGTCGTGGTATGGTAAGGTCGGATTGGCTGAATGGATATTTGGTAGTTTGGGACTAGCTCTTGTGATGAAATTGCTTCCTTTACTATTGAGTTATATTTCTATGTGGATGGCTGGTAGGAAAGTTGACAATGTTTCTTCATTTTTTGTGTCAACCAAGAGCACCATATATGAACCTATTTGGTTGTCTTATATGTTGTTTGAAGCGACAATGCTCGTTTTATTCGTTTCTTTCCGTTTAAGGTTGTCCTATTTACCTGCTTGGGATGTCTTGTGTTCACTGTTGGTTGGTCATCTTTTACCTTTGGGAGACAAACGATGGCAGTTTATGATAAGTATTATTCACTTTATTCCAATTGCATTGTTTCGTTTGCCTTGTGGATATATGGCTATTGCAACTTTTGTGCCTATGATGGGACGTATAGGTGACCGAATGATTTCGGATATGATTATTGGTGGCTTATGTTCCCTTTTCACTGTACTCTCAAGCTTCCCTTTGATTATCGGTTGTATGTCGTATTCTGCTCCTTTTCATTACATCAAGCGTCTAGTTGCTCTATTATTTTGTTGTTCTCTGGTTCTGGTTACCATGATAAGAATTCCTTATGATGCAGATAGATATCCAAAGAGACTCTATTGCAATCATTTACGAGTCATGGATACCAACGGCCAAATAGAGCAACAAGGTTTATTTCTGAGAGGTTTAGATGCACGTAAAGTATCACCGCATAGTTGGTACAACGATATGCCAAGTATTCAATCCTTTTTGAATGAAACAAAGTTTGAATGGGGCTATATGTCTTCTGATCCTTGGAATGATGATGCAAAGAAGAAAGAAAGTCACCCTGTTGTAAGTTGTACGTTGCCATTATCCACTAAACCATGGAAAGAGAATGCTGCCCCTCAACTAGTTGTTTTGGAAGATTCTTGGAATGATGAACAACGTGTGGTTAGAGTGAAATTATCTTTTCCTGGAGGAAATATGGCTCGATTCTCATTCAATGCTAGTCTTTTGAATTGGTCACTTTCTAGTAGGCTTCCTCGTCCCAATTCCAAAGGTTTTATGACTGTTCGTCATTTAAGATGTCATGATTGCGATGACTTTGAGTTTTCATTCACTACCAAGGATCGAAAAGCTATTGCCTTTGACCTTGTCAATATATTGTTTTCATGGGATAAGGAACTTGAACAATTACAATCCATGTTGCCTGTTTATGTAACTATGAATCACTGCCAATCCTATTGTTCTAGTTTCCTTGTCAGTCATGATGAATGAGTTACCTGAAGAGATCAGGCTGATGGTTTTAGTGGAAAAGTACTCCTCTTTATGTGGCTAGAGAAGTTTGTTCATAGTAAAGACTCGTTGGAACAACTCCAACTCACAAATGGTGGTGCAAAGAGGGAAGAATGGATTCACCAATGACAGCAGTAAAGCGGATCCAACAACACAACAGACAATGATATCTTCTCCCAAGTCAACCTCACAACAACCTATGGCTTCGCAATCTTTGCCTTGTTCTCCTTTGCTTTCTTCGTCGTTATCCTTGCGAGCCAAAACTTGTTGGTTTACATTACCGTGTGTGTTTACACCTCTACTTTCACAAGAAAACAAAAGAATGATGCACACCCGAATCCCCAAACGAGCTGTTTTAGCTGCTTTGAAAGCTACCCAAAAGATATTGTATTTGTATGTAGCTCTGGACGCAGCAACCTGGCCTGCAACAGCTCGATACATTCTCTCTGCGTTATATTCTATGGTCATAGAAAGTGGAAAAACACGTTTAGACTGCAAAGTTGTGTTTCAGTATTCGCAAGGGGCTGTCAAAGGAGTTTCTCCGACACGAGACGAAGAGTTGTTTTCCATAGCGGAGGATGGGAAGGAAAGCAGTTTTACTTGTGAAGAGGGCAATGTGGGTTGGAAAATAGAGGATGTGGAGTATTTGGATAGTGTTGACGCAGCGTTGACCATTCCTGGGGATGTGGCTAGTATTCGACGTTATTTTCGGATGGGAGTAGCTGCAGTAGAGTTGACGTTGTCAGGAGAAGAAGATGACAAGAAGGAGGAAGAGTTTGTAGAAAAAGTGGTGGATGAGAAGGAACCTGGTGATCTTTATCGAGTATTTGTTGAGCAAGAAGAAGGTTGCTCCAGTGCACCCTATGAAGTAGTAGCGGTAGGGGGTACGTTTGATCGTTTGCACGCAGGGCATCGTTTATTGTTGAGTGTAGCTGCCTGGAACTGTCGTCGGCATTTGAGAATTGGTGTAACGGGACCTTCTTTGTTAGCGAATAAGCAATGGAAGGAGTTGATTGAGCCCTTTGAACAGAGAGTCGCTCAAGTTGTACAATTTGTAAAGAGCATTCGCCCGCATTCGTTGTGTGTGACAGCCGTGGAGTTGAATGACGTGGAAGGACCTACTATAGAAGATGGTAGTATCCAAGCTCTTGTCGTTTCAGAAGAAACATATGCTCATTCTCAATCGGTGAATCCTAAACGAATGGAAAGAGGGTTGAAGCCTTTAGATATCCTTTCTGTGAATGTCTTGTCGTTTACGAAAAGAATGGGTACGAGTGAAAAGCTTAGTTCTACCAAGTTGAGGGAAATGGAAGCCAAGAAAAGGGTGTTGATGGAACAAATATCGTTGTCATAGATGATACTTATGGTCAACGATTGGAAGGAAGAATGAAACGTGGGATCGAGACAAGTGAGAGAGTGTAGACTAGTGTCGTTCAACTGGCATGAATGTTTTCCTTTTCACAAATGTTTCCCAACTCGAGTATAGCAGACAACCCTTTTTATTTATAGTAATGAGTAGAAACAAATGGCATTTTCACCAATTCACCTGAAACTTTCTTTTGTCTTATTTCCACTTGAATAAGAGTGCCTGACTTTTGATATTTCTTTTCCACATAACCCATTCCAATAGGTTTACCCAGACATGGACTAAACACACCACTCGTTACTTGTCCAACCACTCGATCATCCACAAAGATACTTTCATGACCTCGAGCAGGAGCTCCTTGTAAAATAAACCCCACTCGACGACGTTCAACTCCTTCCTTCAACTGCTTTAATATTACTTTATCCCCTAAGAAACCTCCACTTTCCTATATATATATTCAAATTTATCACTCCATGATTGTATCCAAACCAACTCACTCGACGACTCTTTGCAATAGTCCAACTCAGAGAAGCTTCTACTGGAGTTGTGCGATCATCTATATCCTGACCATAAAGACATAACCCTGCTTCCAACCTCAAACTATCTCTAGCTCCCAATCCACTTGGCCTAACCATAGAAGAATCACATAAACTATCAAATATTTTTGGAATGGAATCATTAGGCACCGATATCTCAAATCCGTCTTCCCCTGTATAACCACAACGACTCACCAAACACTCCACATCATCAACCCACATCACGCGAGCATTCATAAACTGCAACTCGGTCAAGTCTTCAGTTACATGTTTGGATAGTACTTTCATCGCATGAGGACCTTGCAACGCAACTAGACCTCTGTGTTCTTGCAGTTCGATGATCACCTCTTCACCTTTATTGCGTGCTTGTTCTGCATAATATTGTAGATGGGATATGTCTTTGTCACGACAACAAGCATTGATCACCATATTACTATATCCCATATGAATATATCACGTGGCATCAAGGCAATCACTTACATATGATCACCCATATTGGTAACTATTGTGTCGTCGATGATACCGCCTTGTTCATTGGTCAATAGGGACAAGACAGCGTGATAAGGAGGAAGTGCAGCTATATCCCCTACAACAAGGCGCTCTAAAAAGGAAACACGATGTCGACCATAAATACTTTCAACAAGATAAGTGATCGATTGCAAAATGATTCCTGCTTACCGAACTTGACCCATATGGGATACATCAAATAGACCGGCACTTTTTCTTACAAACAAGTGATTATCTCTTATACCATCAGTGTATTGCAAAGGCATTTCGTATCCACAAAACTCTGTCATCTTTGCCCCATATTTTAGGTGAGTATCATAAAGTGCCGTCTTTTTGAGTCCTGTAGAAGTTTCTGTAACAAAAGTACGTTTGATAAAAGCACAAGGAGCATAAAGTTTATGCAATAAACCTTTGGACTAGAGAAAATACAGTATCAATCATATAGGATGGACGATATAGAAAAGATATTCTTTTTCTTACATCACAGAAACGAAACCAGCCAACGCCTCTCATGACCCAATTCACCCAAAAATGACATGGACAATGCTGTGGTTGCTCATCCATCAATGAATGGCCACAACATTCCTTCATTCTATACATATATTGTACACTTCTCTGGTGAATTTCATCAACCATTCAATAAATCATCTACACTTGGTTTGCTCTTCTTTGAATCCATCGACTCTTCATTTATCAACAAATCATCAAAGCTCCTTTGTAGAATAGCCGAATCCTTAGAGTTGGATTCACTCGGTTGATAATCCAAGTCAATAAGAGATGAAGAATCATAGCCATCTTGTTTGTTCATATTATGCAATATTTCTTCTTCTTCTTCTACTGATGACTCCGATGATGTTGGCTCTTCAGCAGATACTCTTACTTGATTCTTATAACTCAAGTCATCTGTAGAATTCATAGGAGTGGATACAGCACATTCCTCGTGACTTTGTGGAGTATCAAATGCATCTGAACCACTTCGATGTCGATTACGAAATATATTGGTTACTTTACCTACCCATTTACGAACTTTTTTCTTGTTGGTTCGTTTGATATGTGGAGAACGATGACTGGATGGAATAGAAACATGAGATTGGCTATCCCATTGTGTAGAGTTCATTTCATCCCTATTGGAAGAAGACTGACAACTGTTCTTATCATCCAAAGTTTCTGTCATGGGCATCTTTTGTATTTGTAAGCAACCAGATAAACGTCCAGCATAAACGCCACCCAATCGAATAGGAATATCAAAGTTTCCTGATGCATAAAGTGGTAAAATAAAATATCCCGCTGCTATATCTTCCACAAAAGGTGTCTCAATCATAACACGGCCTAATAAATATGGATCACAAAGGTCTGCCACATCTTGGGTCAATAGCATTCGAACCAATACCACTTCCGACCAATAAGGTTGATTACCACGTTGGACTACCTTGGTCGTCACTCCATCTTCAACCCAATCATTTTCAAATGTTAAATAGAAACTCAATGGAAGTCCAGGGTCTGTGCCTGGAGGAAGACGAAGATTGCTGGCAGCTAAATGAGAAATCCAAATATCACAAATATATATGTCTTTGGTCAACTGAGGCAATGGTCTACCGGGTATATATTCATCTACAAGTGGCTGTACAAGTAAATGATTAGCACTATGAAATGGAATTCTTTCATGAAGTTTCAAGTTCTCTAAATACTCCCAACCAGGAAAAGAATTTCTCATCAAAGATATTCCACTTTCTAATGTCATTACTTGTGAGCCATCAGCCATTTGAGCCCATATGGGATGGCCTTGTGCATTCTTCCTTGACCAATGAAGATCTCCACGAACAGTGCCACTCAAATAGAAATAAGGAAACTGATTAGTAATATCAAAGTCTGGTCTTCCTACTCTTAAATGGGTTAAGACATCAAACAATTCACGTGGACCCTATCCATATGTTATTCATCATCATACAAATATCCAATCAAATGAATCTTACCTCCACATGAACACCTACAAAACACAAGGCAACTCCAGAAACTTCCAAACAAATAGCAACTCCTCCATTATGACTATTTGATTTATCTAAACGAGTGTTGTTGTAGATATCCGAATGAGGATTCATCAGAGATGATCGACTAGTCATACTGGAACGATATGCATGTTCATTCACTTCCATAATCAAGCCTTTAGAAATATTGCCTTTCACAAAGACAGCCATAGCTGGTCCTAATATTCTATCTGCAGCAATAGCACTGATTAAACGATAACCAAATGTATCCATATCTAAAGGAACCGCTGCCAAACCGTATTTACGACTATTCGGACCAGGTGAAGGAACCACAAGACAAAGTACTTCAATATCATTGGAATGACTTTCATCCGAGTGAAATTGTTCATCATAATAAGGAATATTCCATTCACTCAAACTGGAGGGTGCTTCATGACAAGTAGAGAATACTCGGACTCTTATGCGTTGACCATATCCTGGAATAGATAAATCCGACCAACTTACTAAAGCTCTTAAGAATCGTTCTCTAGCCGCTGGACCTCCTTTGTGAAAATGCAAGTCCAAAGGATTGGCTATAGGAAGAGATTCGGGATAGACAGACTCATCAAACCACAATCTAAGCCTAGCCTTGCCTGAAGTTGATAAACGCTTACTCCATTGCAGAAAACTCTTTCTCGGATATTCATAATGAATACCTTCAGGAGATGTCACTACCATTCCTTGTTCTCTCAACTCAACCATAACATATTGTTTATCTCCTCCTGGAGACAAACGTTGAACATTGTTATATCTACTCCATAATAAAGTACGTGAAAATGCTGATTGAGTTACCGCAACTCCTAACCATAAGTCCATAGCATCTTGTCGTTCTTCATCCACAAAATTCTTATAATACATTCTCATCACTGAATTGACTCCATCTTTGAATAGTCCTTTGGTTGAACGCTTTCCAGAACGTGTATAATCGGTTTTCAAAGCTCCAGTTCCCTTTTGATCAATCATTCCATATCATCTAGTTGTATATTTGAAATACTTACTGCATATTGTTTGGATAATATATCGGCATTATTCGACCATATCTTATTAAACTGAGTTTCACTCGTTGTTTCTAAACGAGAAGGTCCCACTAGGTTGTTAGGTCTCGTCTTATTCCAATGCATCCCAGCAATAAAAACTGATTTGGCTTGAGGTATTAATAAATGTCGAGCAATCGCACTCTGAGCTACATTCGTTCGGTCCAAACAATCGACACAATTGACACGAAATACTCCATCTTGTAAACTACGAACTGTACAATTGCCCTCATCTTGACTGTGCAATACAAAGAATTTCTGTCTACTAGCAAAACTTTTGACTTGCGCAAGTAAAGTTTGCATCCCGTGTTCCCAATCTGTTCCAGAACAATGATTATGAAAGTCAAATGAAACAAGTTGTGGGCGATAGAAAGGAGATACATTATCTGAAGTTAACTGAGAACATAGTTCATCCATATCCAACTCAAAATGTCTAGCATAAGTAGCAGCTAATATTGCTTCGGAACCAGTTTGATCGACCAAAGAGAGTGCTACCAAAGAGCCATAGGAACGAATAAGGTTTTGAAAATGTTTTCGAAAACTTTGTCTACACAAGTCAAGTGGTGCATCCAATTCAGGAGGAGGTTTGACGGAGCCCTTATTTTGTCTCCAGAAAACAGGAACAGAACCTCGAATGATCACAAAAGATGAAAAAGAACTATTCTTTCTTCCAGAAGAGGACTTCCAAATAATTTGTTCAGTTTCAACGAAATTGGCGACATCTCCTCTTCGGTCAATTCCACGAGTGATGTATCGCAAACCAGCTCTCTTTCTACTTCGACGACTGATCAATGTCATCATAAAAGGTTCAGATTCATTCCCTTTCCAATCTTCTAAAGCACTATTTGTATGTTCATGACATACCAATTGCAATTCTGTCGTTTCCACAAACCCATAAATAGTCTTCAAGCACCAATCACTACAAGTAGTGCCCAAATATTCACAAAGACGATAATTCCACCAAAACGAAAAACTATCAGAAGATATATTGCTGGAAGAATATTGTTTCTGTAGTCTTCTAGTCAAGTCACACTCTACTGAGAAAAAAACGTGCCCAGACTCCAACAGTTTGGTTTGTGATACACCCAATTCTCTGTCTGCTTTAGTATCAGCACCTACAAATAACTTTGCAAAACGAATCTAATGACATAAAATATATACAATTGGAATATACATATCTTTAACAACTCACCTTGACAATGGCATAAATTGGAATAGCACCTGGGAGTTGACCTACTCGTTTCACTTGTAACGCAAATATAGCAAATGGTCCACTAAATAACTGTAAAACTCCCAAAAATCCAACAGCTGCTTCCACACCCAGTGGCCTGCCGTTGGGTTCTTTGGTTGTCTCTATGGGTTGACCATCAAAAGGAAGGACTAGAAAGGAAGTTTCAACATCTTGTCCTACAGAATTTGGTGTGGCAAGTTGATTGGTTGCGTCAATTATAGCGTTAATATCGCTCAAGTCTGTGTTGTTTATAAACGAACGAATATTTTGTATAACAATACGGTCTGGATAATACAGAATACGTATAGGAGCCATTTGTTGCAAGTTTCCCAACAACCAGCAATGGCCAAAAGTAAAAAGTAGTTTACGGAAGAATATCATATCCGTTAGGACTATATGGACCAAGTATTTCAACACAAAAAGTTCCTACTCGTTGACTATTTATTTATTAGTATCTTTCGTGCGCACCACAGCCTCTAATTCCCGTTCCGACAGCAAGGAAAAAACCAAAAGCAATACCAGCTCCAACTGTACTTCTTAAAGCCAATCCAATTCTCTACCCAACATAGAAATATTTAACTAAATGGCAACGTACATAACACTCATACTTCGTATTCTCATTACTTACCTGTGGCCCTGTCAATCCTTTATGTCGGAAGGCTTCAAAACCTCCATATAAAAGACCAAACGATCCACCTACCATACTACCCAGTAAAGCACCCATTTGTATTTTTCTCATACAATCTCTAGTTTCTGGACTCATACTGACAATCACTCGAACCAATCGTCAACTTGAGTACTACCAATCTTCCCCTCCCTATGAGGCTGGCCGCAATCATTTATTCCTTTCTTCATAAGCTATTTATATATATATTATATTATATTGAAAAAGAGAGAGGAAATATCATAAAAGAGAGAAACAATCCACAATAGGAAACCTCAACTACAAAGACTAGTATGATATCAAAATACAGTAATTTACTGATACAAAGTATCTAGTCTTGTATTATCTCCAAACCACGCTAGGAGCAAAGTTATTCGCTATCGCCCAACTAAAGCAGAAACCTATCACGATATGAATACAACTGTATTCACAGACTCGAGTCAGAATCCTTCCAGGGCTGGGAGTTGTCAACTAGTAGACCCTTTTCTGGCTTTGATATATTCGTAGAACCTTGTCTTTCAATATCCTTTCCTGGTTGATAATATTGCCAAAGAGAATATCCCATAAGAGGTAAAGTGAAAAAGGCGCCAAAGATAGTCACTCGATTACCACTTTTCGTCTTCCAACTAAGCGGGCCAAATATGACCATTATTCGACAATCTAAAATGACAAAGTATTGAATCTAACCGTCTATGGTCATAGTATATATATCTTGCAATTCTCCATTGCACTTTACAAAGCATACAAGTATACAGCTCATTATTTTCCTTTTTATATGTATTGTATAATATATATCCTATGCCTATAGAGATATCTTTCTCGGTATTTATTTATCTATTTATATATATATATATGTAACTTGTCCAAGTGACATTTGTTGAATTGCTGCAATTAGGTTGTTGGATGATGCAAGTCGATGTTAGTAATGAGGAGATCGTCAATACATCCATGGAATATTCACAACTAGACTATGGAGACAGAATTCAAGAGTTGGAAAGTCAGACAAGTGGAAAAAAGAGTATAGTACTGTTATCTTTGTTTCCAAAGCCTCAGTATGTATTGTATTATTTGGGACTGTTCATTTGTGTGGGAGGCTTCATATATGGTTTGAATGTGAGTCTAATCAGTGGAGCTTTATTGTTTCTGAAAACAGATATGAACCTTGATACTCCTCAAGAATCCCTTGTTTCAAGTGGTATGTCTTTGGGTGGTATTGGTGGTGCTTTGCTGTAAGTTGTGCTCTCCTATTTATGGAAATGACTCTTATTTATAATTGTAGAGCAATACCTTGTAATGAATATTTGGGTAGAAAGCATAGTATATTGATTGCCTGTCTATTTTACACCATCGGTGCAATATTGGAGGCTTCTTCTCAAAGTTATGGAGAAATGGTTGCCGGTAGAGTTATTCTTGGTATGGGAGTTGCTCTAGGCACTATGACTATACCTATTTATGCCTCGGAGTGTTTTCCTAAGAGCAAAAGAGGTGCTATAGTATCACTTTATACAGTCATGATCATGTTGGGTATATTGTCTGGTTATATAGTGAGTGCGATATTTCTTCACGTGGTTGGCACTTGGAGATATATTCTTGGTTCTTCTTTAGTATTTTCTTCCTTGTTGATGTTGGGAGTTTTATTCTTTCCCGAAAGTCCTCGTTGGTTGATGAGAAAGGATGCATTGTTGAATGCCTACATTACTTGGAAAGGTCTTCGAGGATTGGATAGAGTTGAAGAACGAGAAGAATTTTTGATGATGGAAAAAGTGTGTCATACGGAGAAAGAAGCTTCTAAAGGTCGATGGATATGGTTAGATTTCTATCGAATTCCTTATTGTCGCAAAGCATGTATTCATGGAGTATTATTAATGTTCTTTCAACAGTTTTCGGGTACCAATTCTATTCTTTATTTTCTTGGCAGTATGTATAGGAAAGCAGGACTTTCCGTTCATGACTCTATCTATATTAGTATGATTGGAGGTGGAACTTTATTTCTTTCTTCCATACCAGCTATTTATATGGTGGATCGATATGGAAGAAGACCCCTTTTATTGATTCTTACTCCCGGAGTTATAATAGGATTGATATTTATTGGTTGTTCCTTTTTTAGTTGTTGTACCCAGTCATTGGTTGCCATATATACTGTTGGAGTTGTATTATTTTATATATTTTGGGGTTCTTCCTTAGGCCCTGTTCCATTTGTTATGAATGCTGAACTTTATCCCAATTACTTGAGAAGTTATGGAATGAGTTTGGGAATTCTTTCCAATTTTATTGGCAACTGGATAACTTCTTATGCCTTTTTAGAAATGACTCGTGCAATGACCAAACCTGGAACTTTTATAGGTTTCTATGGTGGAATAACTGCAATAGGTTGGTTCTATTTCCTATTGTTGGTTCCAGAAACCAAAAACTTATCTTTGGAAGAAATCAAAGATATTTTGGATCGTCCTTGGAAGGATATTTTGTTACAAAATGTACAAAGAATGGCTTCCATCGTATCTTTTCAACAATAGTGCAATTCCTCATCATCATCATCATCATCCACTTCATGTGGGAAGATTCGAAGATGTTATTGTATGGATTCGATTCATAGAACAAAAGAGCCCTTGTTAAACATATGGCAATCGATCCAATAATGACTTGACTTTTTCACTCACACAAATCTTTCCTTCGGTAGAAAATACAATCACATTCTCTTCTTGACATTCCAATCGATAACTAAACAATGCCATCATACAAAGATTCTTGGCCATCGCAGTAGATGAGCTAAGATCATCTCCCATCCAACATATATCGGATAACTCTGCACCATTTCCTAAATGAAAAGTTGCAAGAGCATCATAAGGAAGTCCTTTTAAACGTTTGACATAACAAATATACAATGCACAAAGTGACAACAACAACTCTTTCTCTTGTTCCAATTGTTGATAGTCTCGTTGTAAAAATTCACTTTTCATTCTCAATGGTTGACTATTCAAGTCTCCATAAAGAATACTCAACACGCTTTCCACTCGACTATAAACATCTTTCGGCATCGATACTGGAAACTCTCGGGTGCCTATTTTTAAAATAAAATATCTCCAAAGCCAATCTACAAAGTCTCCCAATCGACTAAGAGAATAGATTCTATCCGTTTGTTTCGTTATTTGCGGTATTCTTTCCCTCATGACTCTATTCAATAAAAGTCTCGAAAAATTCATTCTAGGTAACATAAAGGAACGAATATGCTCAATCACAGTTGGATAACTTGTAGAAAGATTGAATTCATTGCTGTTCTTTGCAAACTCCTCTATTTGATGAAGACTGGTCGCTGGTTGAGGTAAGAAAACAACTTCACAAAAAGATAATGGAAACTTGGGTAAAGCAATTTGAGTGAGAGCAAATATTTTTCTATATTTGTGTTGTATCCTACGATTTCCTTCATCTTCTGATTCTACTGCATGAAGTCTCTTGAGTGCTCGAGAATAGGCAACTAGAAATGGAGCATAGTTTGCATTCAACTCATGAACTCCTAAAAAGGATTGACCAAAACAAGGAGCAAGTACTCGATGGTTGTATCTGATCAGCCATGAAATACTATCCGTTGCTACTTGAAACGGACGATCGACTAAGAAATAGGATTCCAATTGCTTCACTTGTTCCGGTGTATAAATAATATTCAAAAGATATCTCACATCACACAACACCTGAAATCCCTTTGGATGATTGAGTAGCAAAGAGAAAAAGTTCCAATAAAAGAACCATCCATAGTATTTCTCTACTCCAGGATAATATAGAGAAAAGCCTTGAAAGTCTTGCATGTTGTCATCATCCCAATCTTGACTTGAAGTATTCACAAGATTCATAGAAGAAGAAGACTTTAAGGAAGGATATAACTTGGAGAGTACTGATGAATGCGTTGGAAAGTCAACCATCAAGATACCCATCAATCTTGCTTTCCTTGACATATCTAAATGTGGAAATAGATCCACAAAGCTATGAGATAAAGATTGTATGATGGATTGAGTTATTTGTCTAAGAGAGAATGATTTCATCTTTTGAGGTGCTGGAGGTTTCTTCAATACTTCCCATAAAGTGTTGTGAGTAGTGCGACGAATATCGAGAAGAGATTGTTTCCTTTCTTCGTCGGCTAAAATAGAGTCCTTTGTGTTCTTCTTATTTGTTTTCGTATTCAAATCTGCTGGAGACCATTCTGTTAAAGCAGCTATGCTCTCCATATAACTCTTTGCAGCGTCCAAAGGAGACGAAGAGTAATCCGATCCAACCAACTTTTTAGATACACTTTGTGCTGTTCTCGTTTCTTGTGTAAAACTTGAAAATCTTTTAGCAAGTAGTTTATGTGATTGTAACAAGAAAAAGGGTTTGCCTAGTCTATTCATTGGCTCGTAACGAAATGCAAAAGGGAATGAATTGTCAAAGTTGCATTAAACTAAACGAGTGTTTGTAAACGACGGCCATACATTCCTTGTCTTGCTGCATATATTCCCAACACTCCTGCCAAACCTAAACTTGCACTATAAATACTTGCTGGTTTAAGACCCGCTGTTGACTTGTATACAAGACCAGCTGAAATACCAGCTAAAGCATAGTTATATACGGTATCATCTCCAAGATAATGGTCATAAATAGACTCAAATCCTGAAAACATAAGTGCTAAGATTCCACAGGCATTGGCCAACGCAGCTCCTCTTCGTCCACTGGCATTGAGTATTGCATTGACTCGTAGTTTCCAACTTTTGCCACTTGAAGTACGAAGACCTTCTATACATCCATAAGAACCACCAGTTACTGCGCCACTTAAATAAGATACTCCTGTCCAATACATAAGCTGCTCTCCCCAAGACTTTTTGCGATAATCCTAATATATCATATAGAGAATGAATACTTGCCCACAATACAGAATATGATATATGTACACACCGTATAGTCTTCTGCAAAAAGATATTCAGGTGAGTTTCCATAACCAGGTGCATAAACACCTAATGCAGGTGCAATAGTCAGTGGATTAATTCTATCCAAGTGACCAAAGTCCAGAGTAGGTGACTCGTTCCCACTTTGTTCATTAGAATATTCTGTAGTTGAAAATGGGTCATCTAAATAGTCGTTCCGGTCAATATATCAATTGACATACTGATAACAAAACCTACTTCCAGTATCAAAAATAGAACTCGTATCAAAGTTGTCTTGTTGGTTGGAAGTCATTTCACAAACAATCCACCAATACGCGATCGACGATGAAATGGGATTCCACAATGTTGTCTATCGATAACTCGACAGAATATGAAAGAATCAATATAGAAATCAAGAAATATACAAATATATAAATATATATATATGTACAAATAAAAGGATTCCAAAGATGAACAAGATTCCTTTTCATTGAGAAAAGATTGAAAGGACAATCTATTCATGGATCAAATAGACCCTGAAGTACTACCTCTCTTTGGAGGTTTATCTCTGGAACAAGTATATGAAAAAGGTCGGGAAATACAACAAAAGGCTTTAGAAAAAGAATTCAACTATCGGTAGGTGTTCATTTTCCATACGAGACCTTTCTCAAAGTTACTGGAATATAGTTGCGTCGAAGGTTTCTACTTTCTAAGAATAGGGTTACGAAAGAACCCTTTATTTGAACATATAAAACTTCAAAAAGCTTTACAAGATTGTTGTATACTTGAAGTGGGTTGTGCTTTTGGAATAGATGGTCGAGACTTGGTGTTTTCACAAGGAGTGAAACCTGAAAACTATTTGGGAATAGACATATCGAGCACTTTTATTGACTTGGGTTTCGAACTTTTTGAAGACAAGAATACAATGAAGAATTGTTTTGCTGTAAAAAGTGTAGGAGATGAGGATTTTAGTGCTTTTGTAAAGTCAAAGTTGAAGAGAGTAGACATAGTTGTCGCAACTTTGGTATTGCACGTGATTCCAAAGGAGTGCAAAGAGTTTGTTGATCAAGTATATCAACTATTGGAACCTTATCAGGGTATGTTTATAGGGGAGACTATGGGAATTGACTTGCCCGATGAGGAACCTTTTTATTTTGAAAGACATAATAGTCCAAGAGTTTGTCATACGAGTGTATCTCTTACCAAGTTGTTCCAATCGGTTGGTTTTAAAAGAGTGGAAACTACCTTTTTGTCTCGTTGGAGGAGAGGTGGAGAAGGTATAACTGCAACTTGTAAGGAAGACGAAGAAAAAGTTAAGAATCGAGCACGTTTGGCTTTTATTGCCTTTGCTTGAAATAGTTTTGGAATAAAGTTGTTTTTCTTTTGGAAAAAGTATCCAACAGAAGTGGAATGTTGGGAGATCGGATTAGCAAAGTGCTGAAAGAAGCTGAATATCCAAAGACTTGGCCATACACAGCAGATGACTTTTCCCGACTTGATGAAAGTAACGACTCTCGATTCTATTCTCAACCAAGATTGGTTTATCATATTGATGACTTTGCTGTGAGAGCACTTACTAAGTTTTATCGACAACACTTTGTTCCTCTTGCAGATATCTTAGACGTGTAAGTAGTTAAAGATAAATTGATTGGTTCATCAAGTTTGTTGTAGTTGTTCTAGTTGGGTTTCTCATTATCCTGATGACTACAAGGCTAGATTTGTGGCTGGAATAGGATTGAATGAAGTAGAATTGTCAAAGAATAACAGACTCGATGTAAGAGATATCTTTGTACATGCATGAAACGAAGATTATTTGAAATAGGAATATCATGTGATAGACTTGCAAGAGAATCCAAACTTTCCATATCCTAGTGAGAGATTCGATATAGTGACTATGGTCGTTAGTGTAGATTATTTGACTCAACCTTTGCAAGTATTCCGTGAAATAGGAAGAGTCCTCCGTCCAAAGGGAATGGCTTATATTAGTTTTAGTAACCGGTATGTGTCTTTTCTACTTGTAGTGACTGAACGTTAGTTTGTTTTCAGCTGTTTTCCTACAAAGGCAGTTTCAGTGTGGTTGTCCAGTAACGATTTGGTAAGTCTGAAAACTTTTCAACTTGAGAGTCATCACATACTGTCTTAAGCAACGAGTGTATATCGTTGGCAGTTTCTTTCATTATACGTAAGTATTTTCGTGTGATTTTCTTGTATTCAGTGCACTCATAGATACATCATAGTGCCATGTTTAGTGCTCCAACAGCTTATGACTTGAGTCCCAATTGGGGTATCACAGGTAATCAACTTGAACTTTGTACATAATTGCTAAATAGATAATATCAGATCCTCTTTATATGGTCACTGCAAGTAAACTGCCAAATGTCAATCCCACCTAGTTAGTCGACCATATATTATTCTCAAGAAGCAGTAATCTCTTTGGCCTTTGTTTCCTCATTCGATTTTCTTATATCGTCTTCTAGTTGTCCTAATCTCGAAAACATATTTCCAAATAGTCTGCGATCCTTTGCATCCTGTTCAGCCTTCACTTGGCGAAGTTCACGCATCTTCTTCTTTAGCGCCACGTTGGAAGGATCCAACTCTAAAGCTCGCTTTAAATCTTTCTCAGCAAGTAACACTTCAGACATCCGCAGATAAGAAGATGCTCTTCTAAATAATGCCTGCAAAGAAAACAACAACAATCAGAAAACAGCAAAGTATGACATGACAAAAAAGTTTACCAACCTTTACATTCACTGAATCCATTTCCAAGGCTTTGTTGCATTGTTTCAACACACCGTTGGGATTGCCGAATTTCTCTTCACATGCTGCAAGATTCAAGTAGGTCTGCAATAGAATCGACTTTCCTTGTTGTTTCTGTTCTGCACTGAGATCCGATTTGTTCCGAACATCAAACTCCAAATTATTCACCACTTTTTCATATTTCCTAAAAGAACATTGTTGACAATATGTATCTCCATGTGACAGCAAAGTATACTTACTTCTTTGCCAATTTATATCTGCCGGATTTGAACAACTCGTTTCCTTTGTCTTTCGTACGTAATGCATTTTCTATCTTTTCTTCCTTTGACAAATTCCACGAGTCTTTGGCTCTTTCAAATGAGATCAATTCCAACTCGACTTGAACGGTTGAGTCTCTTGAAAAACCTTCTGGAACCACTATTCCAGCTTCCTTAAAGGCATAATTGGGTGCAATAGTCAAAACTGCCCTTTCTCCTTTCTTCATGGTTTCCAATGCCAAATCAACTCCTTCAATGACAACACCGTCTCCCACTATCAGTTCATAATTCTCTTTCTCTTCAATTATCTTTTGACTATTCCAATCCTTCATAATCATATTCACAATAGCTTTGGTCTCATCCGAAGGTCTTTCCCAACCGTCACCTTCTTTTATAATCTTCTTAACAACTCCACCATCTTTAGAAATATCTTCTACTTTGTTCCATCGAACCAATTCCAGCTCATACTCCACACAATGGATATCATCAGGAAGTTCGAAAGGTAGACCGGCTACTCTAATGCGTTCATCTTTGCACACAAGACGAACTTTTGATGACTTTTTCATATCTCTTATGGCCTACATGGAACAACTCAATATCCTCCAAATAGTCTATGACAGATCACGTACCTTTTCCCATAACTCAGGAATTTGACTTTCTCCTACTACAAACGACAACTCTTTCTGTTCCCAAAGAACTCGATGGTCTACGGTCTTAGCTGTTACGTTCACGAATACTTCAGACTTATCTTGCGGACGTTCCCAACCACTTCCTTCTTCCAAGATATACTTGATGACTGTGCCATCACCGAACATATCTTTCACACTTGTCCAGTCTATCAGTTCCATTTCAAATACCAACGTTGCATTTTCTTCATGAAACACTTTTATTCAGCCATCTGACGGATTACTACTCAACATACTCACCTGGTATTTTAGGAGGCATTCCCTTTTCTCCATAACCGTATTCAGGTTTGATCGTCACTTTTGCTTTTTCACCCTTTTTCATCGTAGCTACTGCTATATCCCAACCCTTTATCACCTGACCACTGCCAAGTGTAAACTTGAGAGGTTCTCCTCTCTCGTAACTGTTATCAAAGACATCTTCAGAGCCTTGAAGTTTCCCACTATAGTTTACTCGTACTTCATCTCCCTTTTCTGGCCGCTTATAACCTTCACCTTGTTTCAAAATAACCTTTTCTACTCCTCCATCACCCGTTAAGTCTCCTTCATATTTTGTTCCAATTGTTTCACTATCTGACAAGTCCTCATCTTCCAACATTGGAGGACTCGTATCCATAAGCTCGTCATCTGACATGATAACAAGTTACTTGAAACTTTTCAATCGGACAATTCTTTCGCAAAGATGTGTTCATTCACAATGTGGAGGTTTTTCATTCCTTTCATCGAAGTTTCCAGAAGAGCGCATTTCAGATGGCGCCAAATATCTTCCTATGGTCGAATATTTTTATTGATACTATTGCTTCCAACGATTTCCACAATGATGGCAAGTTACAAAAGTTGTCATAGGTTCATCCGCACTGCGTGTTTGCATCTGAAAGAAAGAGCACTTCCGAAGTCCACACTTTCTGCATTGGAACTCTTCCGAAAAAGTTTGAGTGTCAACACTTTTCTTTGATTCGCGAATACTTTCTTTTCTCAGCTGTTCGCGCTCCTTTTTAAGTTCCGGATTGGCCAATTCGTGGGGCGTCATAACCACAAAGTCCTTGGGAAGTATCGTTCTAGACAAGACGGCTTCCCGTAAACTGGCGTTCTTGGTGTCTTTCAAGTTGCGATAGAGACTTCGAAACCTTTCCTGGTATTCTTTACTCGTTTCCTTATCACATTGAACGAATAGTTGTTCCTCTATTTCTTCTACAGTCACGTGAGTAGGTATTTGTCTTTCTTGCTTCCTATCCTCCGTTGTGAGAACTTGATAAAATAACGTGCGCACTTTATCACGCATTGGGACACCTGTGATATGAAATTGGAATGCTTTCCCATCTCTTTGTTTCTCTTGTGAGTTATTTTCTTGCTGATTTGCAGTTTCACGTTTTCTTTTATTGCTCGTTTGTGAAGAAGGCGCAGGTGCATCCATTATTCTTCATTCAGAAGTCGTTTTATCAATCGATCTTATGGGACGTTGAACTTGGATTGTGTCCTCATGTACCTAAGAAAAGGCAAAATGGATGTATATTTATAAAGTGTGGTTGAACTGAGTAGTTGATTGGGAGAATTCCCTTGTATATTTACATAAATGATATTCTATCATTTCTATATGTTTGTTCGAACTATTATGGTTATACATCATTGATAAGAAATACAGTGCCATTTATGAATTTTCCTTGACATCCATTTGGAATTCACACAACAACAGGGTAGTTGTTGAAATCTTTCAAAATCTGAAAGTCTCAATAGTAAGAGAGTATGGAATGTTTATATAAAAACACTTTTAAATCAATATGTCGATAAACAAGTGTCTCAAGAGAGATGATATCGCCTCTTTCAATGGCTG
The DNA here is from genome assembly GCA_025991245.1 of Galdieria partita. Classification (NCBI taxonomy): domain Eukaryota; phylum Rhodophyta; class Bangiophyceae; order Galdieriales; family Galdieriaceae; genus Galdieria; species Galdieria partita. Next base: position 176,970 of record BQMJ01000036.1, read on the forward strand.
AACAGGATCTTGTCTGTAAACCACATCGTTTTCACACAATCATTTCATTTACACTAGTTACATGTTGAAGGTATAGTTGGAAGATGTGAGGATAGAGATGGAGGAGGTGGAGGTGGTGGTGGTGGCGGCAATGATGAAGATGATGTTGTTGTTCCTATAGGATTCGTTTCTAACTGGTCGCTGACAATGTTTACTTCAGACCATTCCTGAACTTGTTGTGCCTGAATTGTAATTCTCTCAAACTGGGTACCTGTCATCTGAAGTACATGCAACTCTTCAGTTTCATTCCAAGCTCGATGAAAGTCAGTAACAAATCGAAATAAATGCTGAAAAACAGAGTTGTAACAAGCTGCTGTGTCGACCGAAGGCAAATACAGAATCACATCCTCCATATGCTCATGCCATGTATGAATCTTTGTTCTTAAATGTTCCATTGTCCGTTGGGCCTCTTCATACCAAGGTCTCATCATTTCTCCGAACGGCATAGAACAAGTGTCTCCAAGACTTTGGCAAATCTCCGTGTGCATCTGTTGCATATCTAAAAAGAACATTAGTAATGATTTTCAATCTATCTCAAATTGAGTCCGACCATGTTCTAAACCTTCAAACTGTGCCAACAAACTATCACTGTCCAAATGGGCACACCAACGTAGGGAGGGCAGTTCTTCTGAGAATGATAATACTTGAGGCATATTTCTTTTGAAAATGCTAACCATGTAATTGAGCAAAGTGACGCGGGAGAATTTGGTAGAACGAACTTCGCTAAAGATATTGATATCTTCAATGGAATAACCTCTGGCATTTCCTTGAGGATGTTGTGCATTGAGAACATTGCCAATGTACAAGCTCAAGGAGAGAATCTCTTTCAAGCTGTTGCTTTGACAAATTTCTTTGGCACCTTGTATCAGTGTTTCCAAATCATGCAAAACTTTGTCGCTCGTTTCTTTAAACGAGAGCTTGAACAAGATACTCTGGACTTTTTGACTACATCGAGGAACCTCACACAAATGAAGAAGGAATCTTTCTGGAGGTGAGATGGCTGTGACATCTAAATTCTTGGCTTTATCCAGAAGCTGTTGTTGATCATCTAGAGAAGGAAGAAGGCTCGATAAAAGTGGCAAAAATTCGTCCATTTGTGTAACAGAAGAACAATCTCCGTTCAAAATGAGTTTTTTAACTTTCTCGCCTGCCAGATTACGAAAGCGTCCCATCAAAATCTCCAGGTTACGAGCATATCTTTCATTAATCAAAGATACTCTTTGTGTATTCTCACCAATCGTGCCTGAAGCTTGTTGAACAGAGAAATTCGCCTGTTCTGGCTGCAATTGGAATATCGCTTTTATTTCACTCTCGTCGATCTTCCAAACAGTTGCTTGCGTCTCCTGCCAAATGGAATCTTTGAGACGGTTTATTGGAATCTTGTGCCAGTGAATTCTTCTGGTTGTTACGTTTTTCATGGACTCAACGTTACTCATTTCAAGCTCAAGAGACAAAGTCGTATTTTCTGATGGAATGCCTTGCGTACCATCATCACCTATAGCTTGTTTTCTGCCAGTTAATGACGAGTTGGATTCAACTAAATGTGAGAGAGTATGCTTCTTTTGCCTGTTCAACTCCTTGTATGAAACAGATGGGAGCACATTTGTTCTTTCATTTGAAAGTAATGTTGTATTCATTGCATCCTTCGTGTCATTGGATTCCTGAGAAGGCTGCACGGTCTTTTGGGACGTTGCTGAATGATCCATGCATGTTGCATTCAAATCTTCCATCTGAATAGGAACAGCTTCCACCTTCTGCTGTGGAGCAGGAACTGTTGTAATTTCCAATGGCTCATCATTTTTGGACTTTTTGAATAGTTGCTTCATTCCATGGAACTTGAAAAGCTGAAATTTTTTCAAAGATGAATCATAAGAAACAAATGAGTTCAGTCTTGAACCAATAATATGTATAGCTCGAAACGCTCTTATTGTCATGACTAACTCTTCTCTCTCCATATTATTTTTGGCAGAGATATGGAAGACTTTGTCGTTCTTGAAAGCGATAAGGAAGCATTTTGATGTTTCGTCCTTGATAGATTTGGCTTCTTGATCAATTCTTACCCATTTCAGTTGCGATAATGAAAATTTACCAATTGCCTTGCCAAACCTATACTTGTTATGAATTGTTATTCTTTCACTGGTAACTTTGAAAAGGTAACGTTGTTGCTGACTTGGTCGATGGCTTATATGCATATCACTTTCAAAGTCTCCAATGATCACCACATCCACCCAGTATTCTCCAATTTCTTGAATGATGCTCTGTTCCAATATCTCTCTCATATTTTCTGGTAAAACAACAGGAGACGCAAGTTCAAGAAAGATGGACTTCGATTCAAGACAATCTGACTCGCAAGCAATTGATGGCTTCCATGAAACTTTGGCTAGAAGCTGCTGGCCTATATCATCCGCCGTTACTACCCTTTGATTATGCACTGCTGTTGGAATGGGTTCAATGTTGTCATTCGAAGACAGAGGTAGTTTTCTATACCATTGTACTTGTATCTATAGGTAACATAACAAAGAATTTGTATGGAATCAAACAAATGCTTACGTTACTTTTTTCCCATTGAATCCAACCACGTATACGAACTTCAGTGCCTATCTTTCCGGATCCAATCATATCCAAGCTTTCGAGAATTCCATCCAAACATTTTTGCTCCCCTAGTTCAGAGGCTTGAAGAGACTGTCGAATCTGCGATACCATCTTTCTACTTTGAAAAGCCCTCCAAGTGGCTAATTCAGCAAACTCAATTAGCGCATATTATTGGAAACAATGCGATAGCATTATTACCTTGAATACGGCATGCAGCTTGCTCTCTGAAGGAACGATGTCAACACTGTACCCAAGGCCAGTAGGACATATTTACCTGTTCATGTTTATAGCGAACTTTTCAAATGTATCATTGAGCTGATTCACCATTCTGGCTTCTTCTTCTTGAAGATGAAGATATCTGCTCAAAATTTCTTCAGATTACTTGTCTCAATGAAGGATTCTCGTACCTTTTTGTTCGAAGAAGAATATTCCACCAAGCATTACAAATATCCTTGCTTTGAAATGAAATATCAAATGAACAATTATTCGCTGTTACTTTAATTAGTGTTGACTTGTGCCTTTCTGAAATGTAAGCTTTAATCATGCCCTTGCATAACTGCCAAACCTTTTCAAGAAAAAACTAGACAGAGGAATCATCTCATCCGGAGTTGCATCGAAAGTATTTTCGGTTTCAAAGATGCACAATAAATGTTGCTTCAGCCGAATGTAGCGCTTCAAGTAAGAAGAATGATTGGGATATTTTACGGAAACCATTGTGGGCTTGATGTGTGCAGAGGCATCTTCCATTAAGTACTTGGCTACATATAACCTAATCAAAGCAGTTCAAGAAGACAATACGTAGGCATTTGAAATTTTCATATTTCACCTTCTTCTTACACCATTCAGAAATCTTTCTTGTTGACTACCAACCGATATATCCCTAGCGTCTGAAGAATTGTTCAAACGCAATGGCTCTTCTTGAATGAAACGTGTCTTTCCTGTATTTGTTGCTTCGTTTCTCGTTGAATTCAATCGTATCGATACATTAGTACTTCTTGCTCCAAGCAGTAGAGCATCCACGCTGTCATTGTCCAATGCTTGTTCTATTTGTTTTCTAGTAAAAAGTCGATCCTCCCATATCAACTATTATTCATTTTTCATTTACCAAAAACCAAAAAAATTTACTATGCTTGACTAACACAAGGTATTTGTACTTTGCCATGTAAATTTTCCACTTCTTCTCTCGCCTTTCTATTTGAAAACACGTCCACTTTCTCACAAGTTGCCTTGGATGTATCCAACCATTGCTACCTATTTTCAGAGGCATAATGAAGAAGGAGGATGCTTTACTCACTATAATTCTTTGTCCCAAAAGAAATGTAGAAGGAATAGCGCCACTTGAAGAATAGTACAAAACCTTCATTTCACCCTTTCAAAATACAATATGGAACGAATCTCTTCGCTTTTGTCAATATCAAATACGAAAGAAAAAAGTAACAAAAGTTTTGGCGCAAAAGAAATTGGCGCAACTTTTGTGACACCTTCTGAAGACGCGAAAAAGCTATGTATAAAAAAGAATGGTGAATAAGTTTGTCGGTTACACACTTTTGACCTTTGTCCACAACTCACAACAAGTCTATTTTATCTATATATAGTGACTCTTGGATTATGAGGCTCCGAAAGGATTGCTTTAATTCTCTAACACGCTGCAAGCTTTCAAGGGTCGACATTTTTTATTAGTTAAAGTCCGACTTCATATAAAGTTAAAAGAGTTCGAGCCATATGAATAAGTCTGAAGATGACAGCCAGCGTTCTTTATAGTAGGATTCAACTCTAGGAGCTACTTTCTTCGATCATTTACATATATCCTGTAGCTGCAAAGTTTTCCAAGTTTTTTAATGGAGAAAACAACGAACGCTCAAATGCTAGTTGAAGGTACTGACAGTTTTCTATCAAGAATTATCCTAAATATCCTCCAAGAAGGAGTTGCTTAAGAACACAATACAACATAAGCACATATTCAAGACGAACAAGTACAGTGGGTTAGTTGCTACAGTCAGTCTTCCACTTTATTCATTGGACAGCCACATTTTTACAATTTCATTCCTTTCAACATTCCATGTTTCATGATGCCGAACAATCTTTCCTTCCAGATCTAGTGTCATAATATTTCTGCTCAAGTATTGTACTCTTCCCCCCAAAAATCGACCTTTGCCAAATATACGATACACTGCTATGACAGTCTCTGGATTGGGATGAACGACATTCACGAGATTACAGTCCATATGCTTGAACAGCACTCGAGTCAGTACACGAATGATTCGATGAACTTGCTGCACCGCGGATATTCCATATGCGATCACAAAAGGATTCTCCAGCTCAACAAATTCCGAATAAATATCTTCAAGTTCTACTGGGGAGAAGAATAACCTTGGAGCTTGTTCCTTGGACCAATTTATAATTTTGTTTACTCGGGAATGATACCATTCTGAACGTTGGATATACGTTTTTCTCCGAAGAAAGGCATTGAATAGATTCTTTTGAAATAGTGAGATATCCAGATTATCTTCCTTGACCATCTCAGATATATTACTAGAGGAAGAATGCTCATGACTTGTATTGCTATGAAAAAGAGTTTCGCTTTCGTTTGAGGAAGATACTGATAAACTGTTATCTGTCTTGGATGACCTCAACAGATCGACAATCGACTCCGACCAACGTTCCTGCCAACTTGCTATTTCTCCATTAGAGTTCAAATGAATACGAAGAAATACAATTTGTTCCACTTTTCTACTCTTAACTGTCAAACATAAATGAAATCTTGCCACCAGTTGACCTTCTTCCGGGGAAAAATACTCCAAATTGTCCAAAGTTAACAATTCAATCTTCAAGTATCTTTTTAAATAAGCGAATGAGGAAATAAATAATAAAAATAGTGGCTTCGGAATATGAAGAACGGATGGAAACCCTATTCCTTCCAACACTGGATGAGACAGAGTCACATATTGGGATATCCTTTGAGATAATGCTGAACCAACTCTTAAACTGTGCGGCAAGAAATACAAGTCCCTTAAAATATTCTCCAACTGTCCTTTTAAAAGTTGTTTTTGGAAGTAAACTACCGAATATTTCTTCGTTTCTCTGCCTGTCTCGTGTTCTTCAACCTGACCTGTTTGTGTCCACAGCTTTCCAGTAGTTCTCCCCAAGAGATGTGTCAAGTTGGCTATCAAAGTGTTCAAGTTTTCCAGAACGCACATGTACGAGAATTTCCCTTGCCGACGAAAGCTTCCGTCCTCTTTGTTCAGTTTGTGACATTGCAACAAAGGACAATAATAAACGGTTGGTAACGACGTTACAATACCCCTTGGATAAGATAAGACACCCTGTTTTCTATGATATTTGGCAACGAAAGACCTTGAAATAGACACAAATGAGCAACACATGCACACTTGAACCAAACAACTATTACGCCACCACGATGGCTACCGACTGTATTGAGCGGAGGAATGGGAAAACCTCGTCCCAAATCTTCCTTCTTCGATTCGGGTCATGATTGGATGGATCGTGATTTTGAGATACCGTAGAAAAAATGGGATGCGACGAGTTGTACCATTTTGTGGATAAAGAAAGCAACAAGCAATGCACATATAAGCATTGGAGTAAAGTCATTTGTGAAAATCATGTTGAGCTTACAAGGTAATGTATGCATCTAAATTGATACCTTGCTGATTATGCATAGTTCTTCAAGTATGGACTAGTAAGCGCATTAACTTGGAAAGACTAAAGTTTGCCACCAAATTTGAAATGGAAGTTGGAGAAGGACCTATATATATGAATCTCTTAGCCTCTCATTCTAGAAGAAAACAACGTAGCAAAGGGAAAGATTGTAATGAGCAAAAGTTAATGCCAAATCATTGCATCTCCACGTAGGTTATGCTAGAATTCTTCTTGTTCCAATTCACAAGTCTAGTGCTATACCAGATATTTACTTTGTGATGACACTGTATAAACTTTCTGCCTGGAGACGAAACACTGTGGTTGGGAGTATTATCCTTCCCATAGATGATTTAAACAACTTCAAGAATAACGGACCGGTTTGGTGCAATCTGATTCAATGGAACAGAAAGTTGCGGTCTATTGAAACGACAGGTCGACTTCTTTTAACAGTACTATCGACGCAAACCTTTGAGCTATGGAAAGACGGCCGTGAAAATATTTCCTGTCCAAACATGACTTATTTGCTATTTGGAAATGTGAGTCAGCCTTCTTTCAAGGCTCATCATGACCATCGTTGTAATGAATGGGATGATCAAAAAGCCACAGCACCTTGTCTGGAATAGTAGTTTGAATAGCTTTATGACGCACCAAAGCGAGTGTGGCAAAACAAACTAAATATATGTACTTGCTGTGTTCTTCCAACTCTGTTGCCCTCTTGAGCAGGATTCTAGTGTCACAAATCTCTTCAAGGGAGTTTTCTTATCCAATCCACTACGTGTCGAAAAGTATCCCTCCATAAAAGGACTATTTTTGTAATAGCTAATAGTGGTCGTCAAGGTGACGAGGAGCCATCTTCACTCGCTGCTCTACGCGAACGACCTTCTTCACCTTTCTCTGCAGACATAGCTTCCCTATATCTGTATTTTGGGTCCCAAAATAATTAGTGTCTTGAAAACAACAGAATAGTACAACAGAATAGTACTTACCTAGCCAAATAGATTTTCAGAGGCTCTACATAGTTGTCAAATCCCAATGTATTCATTGCCCATAGAATATCGTCACCATTGATAGTCTTGCGTTTCTCACGTTGACACTTGTCACTGGCTTCTGAAGTTATGAAACTAACAAACTCTGAAACGCACTCTTGAACGGTATCCTTGCCGTCTTTAGCTATCTTTGCGTTTGGGGGCAGCGCCTATCAATAAACATCGAAAGCAACCACAATCAATCGTCTAGTGAGTTCACCTTTAACAACCTCACCTTTTTCATGATTCTAGCAATGTTTGCGGTTGGCAAAAATTTCTCTTGTTCCCTTATGTGATAACTTTCATCTCCTGAACCTCCTCCTCCACCTCCAGTAGTGCTTGAAGTCGTCTGTGCTTCGGCCATGCTTTCACTTTGACACTAAACTTGCAAAATCTTTCCACAGAAAAACTGATCCACAAGGATCGATGGCACCCAAAATGGATTTCAATGCTGCAAAAATAAACTCACTGTGGCAAAATTTTATCCAACAACATAGTTTCCACAAATATCAAAGTTCTTTAAATGGAAGCATTTGGTTTTTGGCTCAATGCTAAATTATGATAGGCAAAATGATCATGAATAAAAGTAGAAATAAAGTTATATTCATGATCATAATCTTGCTGCATACGAAGTGTCAAGTTCTGACCCACGCTTTGACAAGCTTTCTGGAAGTTTTCTACCAACAATTGGTCTTTTAGAAATGGATCCAAAGTACCTCGGTCAATAAGTATATCTGGAAATTGAGGACCATTCTCCCTTATCAACTCTGTTGCATCATATTGTTTCCAGGATTCTTTATCGTTGCCCAAATAGCCTCTTAAACATTTACGACCAAAGGAGCAGTTGACAGGATTACTTACAGGAGCAAAGGCTGAGACTGAAAGATACTGGGTAGGATTCTTCAGTGCGCAAATAAGTGCTCCATGACCTCCCATAGAATGACCAAAAATACTTTGTCTATTGCTATCCACGTTAAAATTGGAATATATGACTTGTGGAAGTTCCTTCGTGACATAATCAAACATATGATAATATTTGTTCCAAGGGTGTGTAGTAGCATTAACATAGAAACCTACTCATTTTTTGTAAATCTTCATCTGCGAACAAAGGATAATCGACAAACCTGCACTACTTCCAAAGTTGTATTCACGATCTTCTCCTTCAATTCCTAGCCAAACACTCCAATGAATATAACTAACAACAGAGACATTGAGAAAACACACCTGTGTCTCGAGGAGAGGTGTCAGGACATACAACTAAAATACCATAAAACGCTGCATAACGTTGAGCCCCACTGTAAAGAACAAAGGTCTCATCATTGCAAGTTAGACCAGCTAAAAAATACAACACAGGTACTTTTCTGTGCTTCAAAGAATCAGACCATAAAATCAACGCAAACACTTCTTCTTACCTTTATCTGAGGAGGCACAATCACATGAAACTTTGCTAAAGTATTACCCAAAGTTGGAGAAACATGTGAATATCTTTCCACCGTAGCACCAAAACATTTAGAAGATGAAAGTTGATCAATGGAATGTTGCATTTCGTGTGAAGAAAACAATTTCTGCTTCCCAACTTTTTTTTATTGAGTGGAAATTTCTGTATCCTCTGATCCAACGAATAGCAGAGCGTCATCTCTTGACACTTCTTGTATGGTACTGATTTTGTTGACTTGTGAAACACCAAAGCATTTGTCTGCAACGTGTAGAAATTCTGGGCGAAAAGTGGTTGTAATAAATTGGGTTCCTCTCTGTGACTGCGTCTGCAAAAGTCTACTCACAGCTTTTCTATAAGTAGCGTCCAGATTGGCATCAATTTCGTCAAACAAGTAGAATGGAGCGGGATCCAGAAACTGTATTGCAAATATGAGTGCCAGTGCAACAATAGACTTTTGGCCACCACTCAGTTGTTCTAACAGATAAACTTGAGAAGACCCTGGAAATGAGACTTCAATGGAAACTCCTGCAAAGGAAAGTGGTCGGGAGAATTCTTTTTCTGTATTTTGAGGATTCTCATTCTCTTTTTCTTCATCGATGATAGAAGAATCGGTGGTTTGAGAACTATCACGATACTTCATTACCAACCGAGCATTACCCCCTGGTACCAATTGTTCAAAGAGCTTCGAGAAATGTTCTCGAATGGTTCGAAAAGTCCGACTGAAATACAGTGAATTATCGAAAGAACTTGATCAAGATTCCTTACCTTATATCCTCATCTTTCCGATTGTCCAACGTTTCTACGAGTTGACGTATGGATAAATCACCTTTATCTAGTTCTTCGAGACGTTTACCAAGAATTTCTCTCTGTTCTGTGAAGTTTCGATATTGATCGAGAGCCTTGCGATTGACATGTGTGAATTTCTTTAGTTTGTTTTGGTTGCGTTGCATTCTCTTTTCCAAAGTATTTCTACTGAGTGATCTGTATTCATGAAAATTGGCTGGCAAGGAACCAAGATTAACTATTGAGCGTTCAAGAGATGATTTCTTTTCGAGAAACTTTGCTCGACGGATATAGAGCTGCTCCATTCTACTTGAAACTATATCCAAGGCCTGCTTTGACTTTGTTTCCTCTTGTCTTAGTGTCTCCAGTTCTTCCTTCATTTCGTTTTCTTGTTGTATAAAACTCTCCAATTTCTCTTCCCACATTTCAATTTCGTTTTTTATGGATAAAAGCGTTGATAACAAAGAACGATGTTCAGCTTCTATATCTTCTCTTATGGCCAGAGATGGATAGAGCCAAGTTTCATTCATTTCTTCACTCTCGTTTTGCTTTAGTTTCTGAATCTCTAGACGCAATGATGCGATTTTGCGGTAAAGATATTCGTCCACTTCAGCAGTCAAACTTGCAAGCTGTTGTTCCAATAACGTTCTATCGTTACGAATAACTTGAAGTCGATTGAAAAGTTCCACTTTCTCACTTTCCAAGCCTTGTATATGTCTTTGTTCCTCCCAAGTCAATCTAGAAACTAAGGGAGTCCCCAATTCTTGCTTTCGTAAAGAAATGGCCATCTCTGTTTCACGCTTTGTCTGAGCAAGTATATCCTCATTGCTATGAACTTGTCTGCATTGTTCTTGTAACTAGAAAGTGTGGTCGGATCGAGGACAGAATATAAAATATAAGTACACACTTACTTTGTCTTGTTCTTCACGATTTTTTGACAAGTATTCTTCCTTGTTATGAATCTGCGACGACTTGGTATAACACTCTACTTCTGTTTTTTGTATGAAACTGGACGATTGATTAAGCTGTGTTTCATTCTCTTTTAATTGCTCCTTCACTTTTTGCAGCTTCACTTGACACTGTTGCAAGTGTTCTCTAAGTACCTGCACTTCTTTGAAAGCTTTCAAGCGTGAACGCGACTGATCTGAATAGCCTCCAGCCATTGCTCCAGTTTTGTTCACAGTGTCACCGTCCAAAGTAACACAATTTACGTTGTATTCTTTCGATAGAGAAGCTGCAACAGAAATGGATCGAGCAACCAGTGTAGAGCCAAAGACTGCTTGCAAAGCTGGATATAACTCAGTCTGGCTGGGTACTATTTTGTTCAGAATTGGAAATGCATCTTGAGTAGGAGGAAGTACTGGTAGTTGTTTGGGTTCAACTTCCTGTAATGGTATGAATGTAAGCCTTCCTCCTTTTACTCTTTGCAGTTCTTCGACTAGAGCAGCAGCAATTTCATGGCTGTCGACTACAACAAAAGACAGAGACTGCCCAGCAGCCACCTCAACTGAGAGAAAGAATTTTTCGTCGACAGTAAAAAGCGTATAAAGTGGACCATAAAAACCTTTTAACAGAGGCAGCATTACAGGAGGAAAGATGAGTACAGGAATGATACGTACCTTTTCGAAGACTTGGTTTATCTTTTAGAATGTTATCGAGGTTCTCCAATGCTGCGTAACTTTTAGCACCGCAAGCATAACACAAGTCGCGTTCTTTTTTAGAGATATCCTTCTGTATGGATGATATTTCTTGTTCATATTCGTTTTCTTCTCGCCATAGCTCTTGTTTCTGCAGCTGTAAAGCATTGCGTCGTTGTTGGAAGCCAGACAGTTCCTCTTGAAGAGCTTTCAACTCTTCATCTAAAATTGAAACACATAAGTATCGCTTTCGAAACGATAGTATAAAAATTCATATTGCTTACTTAAGGTATGAATTTCGTTGTTGAGGTTCTTCTCCTCTTCCTTTAGAATGTTTTGGTCACTTTCCACCTTTTGTCGTTCTTCCACGATGTTAGCTAAGGAAGCCTTTGTTTCTGTTAGAGTCCATTCCAGTTCCTGTATTTCCCTTTGTAGAAATGTGTCTCTTTCCTGAACACTGGAAAATTTGGAACGACCTTGTTCTCTTGAATGCATGCGAAGGATCTTTTGTTCAATTTCATTGATTCTAGAAAAGCAATCAAAATGATTCTACTTGTAGAGAAGTGTGATGGCATTTACCGTTGTTCCAGTTCCATTTCCTCATGAAGCTTTCCATCAAGCTGGTTTTGCATGTTCTGCAACTGATGGCGGCACTCGTGGTCTCTTTGTGAAGCCTCTCGAAGTGCGTCTTGTAACTCGGATAGACTGGAATTTTTTAGCTTATCAATGTCTTCAGTAGTAGTCAGAGATACTTTCAGTCTTGCTTCCCTTTCACTTTCATTGGCATATTGTTCTCGAAGGGAATGCAGTTTGAATTGAGCTAATTTAACTTGTTGTTCAAGATCGTCTACTCGTTGTTCTAGAGTGTCTTTACGTTTGGTACTATACTCGTTTGTTTCATATAGTTTCTCACTCTCCTCTGCCAATCCTTGTCGGTCAGCTTCTAGTTGTTCTAAAGATTCCTTGATCTGTTCCAGTTCTGTTACATAAAGAGTGTATTCTATCGACCTTCTCTCTGTTTCTAATTCTTCCAATTTTTTTAATTCTTCTTTTTCAGTTTCCAATTCCGCCATTCTTTCTTCAAGATACTTGACTACTTCAAGAATCCTTGTTCGTTTGATGGCTGTCTCTTGTAGAATTTTCAAAGATTCTTCTCTTCTTTCATCGTAAAGCCTGTTTCATTCCACAAAACGTTAGAAAAAAGATTGTTTCAAAACACAGTCAAAAATAACTTACCTGGTTCCTGCAACCTCTTCTAGAAGTTGCAATCGTTGTTCATCCTTCATCGAACATAGAGCTGAAATTCTTCCTTGTTGTACAATGTAGTATGGATTCGATTTACTGAAACCAGCTGTTTCCAACAAGTTGAAGACTTCTGTTCTGGTTACATTTTTCTTATCGAGGACATACTCATCTTTGGTTTGGCTTATTATTCGTCTTAAAGTAACTTGATCCTTATCGAAAGGAAGTCTGCCGTCGGAGTTATCGAACGTTATTTCTACAAAGGCAGAAGGCGCTTTCGACACTCCTTCATGTAACAGAGCTTGACGTTCACTGTTTCGCAAGTTTGTATAAGCGTCTGAGAGTAGAAATCGTATGGCATCGAAAAAGTTGGACTTTCCTGAGCCGTTTCTTCCAACAACAACGTTATGTCCAGGGCTCAAGTCACTTATCTTCACTATATCTCTGTATGACTTGAAACCACTTATCACAATAGCTTGAATATGCATTGTCTAAGCACTACAAATGGCGCGCACATACATTGGCGCGATTTCAAATGGACTCGAGCGATAATTTGCTTTGATGATATCTCATCATGCCTCTTTGCACTTTTTATCCAAGTTATCGACTTTATCTTTACAACGAAACCAAGAGAAACAAGCTCTTGTGGAAGAATTAGAAGAGAGAATAGAACTATTAGATAGGCTCGAGTCGAATCTTAGCAAAACTCTCAATTGCTTTCCTGAAGAACGTACGTTTGCAGTCTTCCTAGTGAATTTTGGTCAACAGCTATCTTCTAGTTGTCAACTTTTTGGAAAATCATCGCAGCATTTCCAGTTTGGCTGAGTTTGCTGCTGAATTCAATGTTGACCCTCTAAAGGATACTCAGACTGAACTATTGATGACGTCTTCACAGCGGTTGGAGAAATTGTGGCAGATTGAAAACCAATTAGGAGAAGAAAGAAGGAAAAAATATGAAGCGGAAAGGTTGCTAAGAGAATTAGAGGCTCTTAGAAGAGTTTCCCAAACAGTGATATCTGACTTTAAGGCCGAGCAATCTTCTGGGAGCCAAACGACTTTTGATCAAGAGAGGAGAGCTTTAGACAAGGTTAAAAGAGCATTTGAAGGTTATCAAGCAAACTCTGGTGGTCAGCCCATTGATGTGACACATGAAGAAATAGTAGAACTAGGCAAAAAGGTAGCTTCTTTGAAAGCGCAAGTTCAACAGGAGCAGTTACAACTTGATACTTATCAGACGCTTCCTCAGGTAGGTTGTGCATATGACTGCTATTTCTTATCATCTTCATCTTTGTAGGATCCTGTTTTTGCCAGAATTGTTTTAGATGGAGCAAAGGAAGTAAGGATTGAAAATGAGAAGTGTTTGTAAATATTGTTTCTAACTTTTTCTTTAGAAATTGCGAAAGATTGATGCAGAAAGAGATAGCCTGCTACGTGATATGAAATTTGTATAGTATTTTAGCCACTCTTTTGTGTTGGTTCCTTTCTGTTCCAAAGATATTCTAGTCATATTATATTTCCTATGAAGAGAAAAACTATTTCCCATTCAATTCGCTATGTTTCTATGTAGCTTAGAAGACTTTTGTAATTTTCTCTAAAAAGTTTTGATGTTTAGATTCGCCAAGTTTGCATTGACCTCTAACAGCAGTTTGAAAGCTAGTGCCAAATTCTTCGAACACTTTCATATTTTACTATTTTCAATATGTCTTGTGCTATAGATATACATTGCACCCAGTCTTATAGCCAGTTAGAGTTTCAAGTGTATTTGAATAGATAGATGCCTTTTTGAGTCTTTTTTTCACTATTCTATCAAGTCATTGAAATGACAAGATAATCTTCTTCTCTCTACAAAAAGTTATATTTTGTCTTTATAAATATCTTTCTTTATTGTATGAGCAACCATCCATATCAATCTACCAAAGATTTGAATGAAACGAATTCACTCAACGAGAGGATTGTTATGAATTCCTCCTGAGCCACACACGACATCATTTCTACCAATCAGAAACGGTGGATTGGAGAAGCAAACGTTTCTTTTCCGTAATATCATTTGCTTTTTCCTAAGATGGCTCTTTTGTTAAAGGAAGCTCCTAAACTTTTCAGAATAAATTGCCTTCAACTCTTCAAAAAACAGAGAGAGTTGATGAGAGGAAGCCGAACATGGGAGCTTGTACCTGTTCGTCTAGTTCATGATAACTACAAGCGTGACAAAGTTACAGATGAAGGGAAGAAACATTTCCGTCCTTTCACACTTTTTCCTCGTTTTTTATATTCAACAAGTATGCCAGTATTGCTTTCGATGTGTTTACTTTTTATCGTTCGTTCAAGGTGTCCGATCAGTATTGGATGCTCAAGATATCTTTGAGACTAGACATATTGGTTCAGGAAAAGAGGCAGACATTCAAGGCATGCTTCAAGCCTTAAAACTGAATTCTCTTGATGAACTTATTCAAGAAACAGTCTGTTTGCGAGTTTATAGTATCGAGTTTGCTCGTACTGAACTATTTTTGAGTTAGGTGCCTGCCAAGATCAGAAGTAAGACTGGCCTAGGAATAGGATCAGGTTTGACGGAGAGTGAAGCACTCAAATATATACGAAAACTTTCACAAAGGAATGAACTGTATCAAAATCATATCGGCATGGGATATTATGGAACACTGGTTCCAGCTGTGATACAAAGGAACATATTGGAAAATCCTGCTTGGTATACTCAGTATACGCCCTATCAAGCTGAAGTTTCACAAGGTCTGTTGAATACATTTATGGGACAAAGTATCAATGCATATGTTTGTAGGTCGTCTCGAATCTTTGTTGAACTATCAAACCATGGTTTCGGATCTTACAGCTTTGCCTATTGCAGGAGCTTCATTGTTAGATGAAGCTACAGCTGCAGCTGAAGCCATGGCTATGTGTTATGCGCTTTCGAAGCAGAAGAAAAAGATATTTATTGTATCCGACTCATGTCATCCACAGACTATACAAGTTATTCGTACCCGAGCTGAAGGTTTTGGTATGGAAGTTGTAGTTGGAAAGGTACAATCTTTCAATTGGAAAGAAATGGAAGGTCGTGTTTGTGGAATTCTATTACAGTATCCAACTACATATGGTATAATTGAGGATTATGAAAAGGTCATTGCAGAAGCACACCACTCAGGAGCCAAGGTATCGTGAGCAATATTTCTTGAGAGAGACTAATGAAAGATGAAATCACTTTAGGTTATCATGAGTTGCGATCTTTTATCTTTGACTATGTTGAAACCTCCCGGTGAAATGAATGCCGACTTTGCTGTAGGTTCATCACAAAGATTGGGAGTGCCCATGGGTTATGGAGGTCCACATGCTGCCTTTTTTGCAACAAAGGATGAATATAAACGCTTAATGTAAGTGCAGATTGATAATATTGATCATGACCACACAGCCTTGAATGTTAGGCCTGGTCGTATTATTGGTGTAAGTAAGGACAGTCAAGGAAAACTTGCCTTCCGTATGGCAATGCAAACGAGAGAACAACACATTCGTCGAGACAAGGCAACCAGTAATATTTGTACTGCGCAAGCATTGTTAGCCAATATGAGTGCCATGTACGGCATTTATCATGGACCGGATGGTTTAAAGGTTTGTAGTATCGATATTTCCGAAAATTTAGATTTTAATACAAGTCAATACAGAAAATCGCTTCAAGAATTCATGATATAGCCCGAGTGTTTCAAAGGGCTATTCAAGATATGGGATATGAAACTTCATCTCCTGAAAGCTTTTTCGATACTGTTCGAATCTCTTTTCATTCTAAAGACGAATTGCAAAGTGTTTTGAAGCGCCTGAAAGAATCTAAAATCAACGTGCGAGTTGTGGATGAGAAATCCATCTGCGTTGCTTTTGATGAAACGCACACAAAGACGGAACTTGAGTCACTCGTTCAATCGTTTGCAGTTGGAAGGGATCCAACATTGGATTTTCAAAAGATTGTCGATTCTTTACCAGGTGAGAAGGAGGTTAGAATTGAAGGATAAGTTGTGTACTAATGCTCTTTCTTCATTGTCTAGTACCTTCAACTATTCAAGTTCGTACGAGCAATTTTATGACACATCCTATATTTCATTCTTATCGTTCGGAACACGAACTTTTGCGATATATGTATCGGTTGCAGAGTAAAGATGTTTCTTTGGTGCATTCCATGATTCCTTTAGGTTCTTGCACGATGAAGTTGAATGCTACTTCTGAAATGATTCCAATTAGTTGGCCGGAGTTTGCACTTCCTCATCCTTTTGCCCCTAAAGAACAAATGAAGGGTTACTGGCAGATGTTTGAAGAGTTGTCCGAGGCTCTAGTTAAAATTACAAAATTGAACAAGGTAACTATTCGTTTGATTTTGTGTTTTAGTTTTTGATACGAAAGAAACTCGAAGGTTTCTCTCCAACCCAACTCAGGAGCTCAAGGTGAATATACAGGGTTAATGGTTATTAGGGAATATCACAAGTCTAGAAAGGAGGGACATAGAAATGTTTGTATTATTCCAGTTAGTGCACATGGAACGAATCCTGCAAGTGCTGCTATGTGTGGTATGCGCATTGTTGTCGTTGGTTGTGATGAACACGGGAATATCAACTTAAAGGAATTGGAGGATAAAGCGGAGCAATATAAGGATGAGTTGGCAGCCTTAATGGTATTTGTTATGAATGGACAATATTTTCAATCTAGATTTTCATTGGACTATGATATAGGTTACTTATCCTTCCACTCATGGAGTGTTTGAAGATGGAATTCTGGATGTTGTAGAGATAATTCATTCTCGTGGAGGTCAAGTATATATGGATGGTGCCAATATGAATGCCCAAGTTGGTATTTGTTCTCCTGGCGATATTGGAGCTGATGTTTGTCACTTGAACTTGCATAAGACTTTTTGTATTCCACATGGTGGAGGTGGTCCAGGTATGGGACCCATAGCCGTTGCAAGTCATTTGGCTCCTTTCCTGCCTTCTCATCCTATTGTTCCTCCTATTCATGTGGATCCAAATCATTCTTTGGGAGCTGTTGCTGCAGCACCTTTTGGTTCTTCTAGTATTCTTCCTATTTCATATATGTATATCAAAATGATGGGTGATGAAGGATTGACTAAAGCTACCAAAGTAGCCATTCTGAATGCCAATTATATGGCACAACGACTTTCGGTATGTGTTGACAATATTCTTCAGTAAGAAAACTTAAATTGGAAAAGGCTGCTTATCCGATTCTCTATCGAGGAAAACATGGTCGAGTTGCTCATGAATTTATTATTGATTTGCGTCCTCTGAAAGCAGCATCAGGAGTCACTGAAGCGGATGTGGCAAAGAGACTTCAAGTAGGACATTCTTACTGTGTTATCGAACCGGTTTTTCATGGTTTCCTTTGTTAGGATTATGGTTTCCACTCTCCCACGATGTCATTCCCGGTAGCTGGAACACTTATGGTTGAACCCACTGAGAGTGAATCCAAAGCAGAATTGGATCGTTTCTGTGATGCTTTATTGATGATAAGAGAAGAAATTCGAGACATTGAGAACGGAAAAATGGACAAGGAAGACAATCCACTGAAGAATGCTCCACATACTGCAGGTAAATATATATTTCTTAATCATTTTATTATAATTCCATTGTCCAGATGTTGTCTCTTCTGATAACTGGAATCGATCATACTCCCGTCATTTGGCAGCATATCCTACAGAATGGTCTCGCACATTTAAGTTTTGGCCTTCTGTTAGTAGAATAGATGATGCTTATGGTGACAAGAATTTGGTTTGTACTTGTCCTCCTTTGGAAAGTTATGTGGAAGCTGAACAACGAGTGGCTTAAAGAGAGTTGTGTGAAATAAAAGTCATTTTCTTTGTCCATTGGAAAGGGCTTTGCAGAGAAATTAGATTTTGTGAAGAACGCAGTTGGAAATGTTCTGACAGCCAACAGCAAATACTCACTTATTGTTAAGTCGGTTGTTTTTGGAGTTGTATGTTTTATTGTGTCGTAGAATGAATCCGTCTTCTGTTTACAAACAGTCAAACCCAGAGCACGCGAGTCTTGTAATAGACAAGCAACAAAACCAACTTGGGGAAACGTCAAATAGTTACAATTGCTTCAAGTCTTTTGTTGCTGGTGGCTTTGCAGGTTGCGTTGCAAAGACTTCGGTTGCTCCTTTGGAACGTACGAAAATCCTCATGCAAGTAGGTTTTGTTTTTGTTTGTTCTTCGTCTTTTCTCTGAACGGGATTTCAGGTTTCACGTGTCTATGGCTTGAATAGCTTCCCCAATGTATATAGAGGATTGGCACATATATATGCGACAGAGGGTTTTTTTGGTCTTTACAAAGGCAACGCTGCTCTTCTTGCACGTATTTTTCCGTATGCAGCCATTCAGTTTGCGTCTTTTGAGTTTTACAACCGCACACTTTCCTTAATGAGTTGGAACCAGGAGAATCCTCTGGTATGTATATGTTGTTGTTGAAACTTGTAAACAAAACTGACCTTTTTTTTTCGTTAGGCAACTCGTCTGTTCGCTGGTTCTTTAGCTGGAGCTACTGCTGTTATTTGTACATATCCTTTGGACCTAGTTCGTGCTCGTTTTGCGTGTCAAATATTCGAAAGTAAATATGAAAGTTTGCGACATGCTGTCAAAACCATTTTTCTGTTGGAAGGAGGCCTTCGCGGCTTTTATAGTGGTATTTATCCTACTTTGGTAAGATTCTTATTTATGGAGGAATCCAATTTTTGTGGTTGACTAACATATAGAGTAGGCTGGAGTTGTACCTTATGCAGGCATTAACTTTTTTACTTATGGTTTCTTGAGAAGGTTGGCAGAGCGTAGGGGCTTGACGGAACGGCATCCGACTATGGTTTCTCTATTCTGTGGAGCTTGTGCAGGTTTAGTGGGGCAGACTTTTACCTTTCCACTTGACGTTATTCGTAGAAGAATGCAAACAGTCTCCATGTTTCGTTATAATATTGGAGCAGAGCAAGCAATAGCTTATTTACCGAAAAGAGGTTTTGGTCGTATTATTCCTACCTTGATTCATATTATTCGTCACGAAGGCTTCTTTGGAATGTATAAAGGATTATCTGTAAATTATTTGAAAGCTGCTCCTGCTATCGCTATTAGTTTTACTACATATGATACTTTGAGACGTTGGTGGAATATTCCTACTGGTAAATATTCAGCGACTGCAAGTGCAGGTTGAAATGGCTCTTTGAATAGAAATGTTGCAGTGTAGGCACTAGTGTCTTTGAACAGTAGGTAACTTTTTATATTACTTGTTTAAACTATAATCTTTTATAAATAAGAAAGTGCTGTTGATATGAAGAATAAATTGCTAATTGACCTATTCTTTGTTACTCATACATTCAATGGTTTTGATTGGTTTGATGAAGTATTCATAACATTTTTTGGGAATTGGCTTTTGAATTCAAATTACATCACATCGGCATATCATGAACCATGAAACGTCTTGTCCTATTTGTCAACAACCACTAGACTGTTACAGTTTATTGGGAAGAATAGAACACGTTGATAACTGTTTGTTAGTGGGAAATGAACCAAGGGCAAGTCATACCAACAAAGAAACCATTCAAGATTATTTTACTCCAGCTTTTCCAATCAAAAGAAAAGAGACACTGTTGTCTCCACCCTTTGTGAAGTTCCTTCAATCGTTGGGACTAGATAGTTATTTGAAAATATTTCAAAGGGAAGAAATAGAGCCCGAAACTTTACTACAGTGCAATTTCAAGGACTTGAAGGCAATTGGCCTTCGCAATGCTGCAGCAACGAGAATCTTGAACTTGCGTCTACAGATTTTGGCACTTTGCTTATTTATGACAAAGAAAAGTGGAAAAGTTCAGGCAGCTCAAAGGCCTAAAACCTTTTTGGTTCGTCACCCTTCTTCTTTGATCTCAAATATAGAAAATTTCAACCCTCATATTGTCAATTATCGCCATCGATAATGTCCATTCAAACAGTTTTTGTTACGATGGTGTTAAGCAAAGCGCGTATAAACTTCACTCTTGTACGTTTCTTATCAGCTTGGTATATTGAATAGTTGTCTATCCGAAGTCATCCTGTCATTCTTAGTAGCTACAGAGAGGCAAAGCATTCTTTTGAGTGAAAAACGTTGAGTTGCCCCTTTTCCAGCTACTTGAATTTTGTTTCTATTTAAATAGAGAAGGAAAAAAACTATTCGAGACTTTGGAACAACCAACCACATATTTACTGAACAAGATGACCACAAAAAGATATCTCTAAGTCTAGGCAAAAGTGGTCTGTGGCAAACTTGAAGAAATGGACGTTGTGCTAACTCCGGTATCCGCCGCAGTTGGGGCACTTGGGGCACTGGGAATGACAGTTGGTCCGAGAAGGAAGTTAGTAACCGGAGGAACAAGTACTCGGTCAATAACCTGGACAACCGAGTTGCCTGCAGACAGATTTGCAGTTACAATGGAAGCCTCATCAGTACCTAACAATATGGTTCCTATGGAATATGGTTCAGATTGTTCCAAGTAGAGCAAACTTAATTACCGTTCGGGCGAACGAAAACAAGAATTTCCAAATTATTTGCAGAGTTAAGGGTACCTACTCCACTTTTCTCGAATTGAGACACAATATCGCTTGTTGTAAGAGCGCCAGGGACAACCTGATAAAGAATCAGGGTTTCGAGGGTTCCTGAATTGGCAAATATGGTAGAAACATTATTTAGATCCTGAAAAGCCTCATTCGTTGGAGCAAATATAGTAAAATTATCATTCTATGAATTTTATGACAAGTTAGAAGTGAATAATATCTTGTCTACAAATAACTGACTTACTATTCCCTCGAAAAGTGGACCCAGCCCTGTCTGGTTGACAGCTTTAAGAAACGTAGTCAGGCCTTGCGACTCTAACACTTCTGATGGACTGTTTGGTACCGCAACTCGTTCACTCAATGACCCTAACGCAAAACTTTCTGCGGCTGTAAAACATGCTTGGAGGAGCAGCAGTACGGCGACAACCAAGACTGGAAACCGCATTGTCCAAATTTTTATGACGTTAGCGATTAGCGTCCGAATTACCGATTAATTGCATTTGCTTATTTCAACAGTGACTGAAAGAATTGTTAGCCATGATGCCAAGCTTTTAGAACATTTATTCAAATAGATCGATAATTTCGTTGTTACTGAGTATGTGATGTTGCTCGAAAGGTAAAGTTTCAAGTGCCATGATAATAGTGTTCCTAGCAAATTCTTTGTTGTGAATTGACTATTTTATTTGCTCTCCAACCATTGAGACTGTCATCGTGTGCTTAAACGTTTCTGCAAGTTTGCATAACACGCCCATTATTAGCCAAAAGTACAAGATCTTCCATGCAATTTGCCTAGCTTGAAATATCTGACCCTTTATCTTGTCAAACATGGAACGTAACCGGATGGAACAGAAACCATGGAAATTGCAAAAAAAATATAAAATGAGACTTATGTCCATTTTGCAGAAAAGTCTTTTATGTTTTTTGGTTTCAAAGGCGCATGAAAAAGAGAAAATTCAAAACAGCAGGCAAAAGAATGCAACACTGTGGGCTTTAACTATAGATTAATACAACTGAAGGGTTTTTATGGACTATCAATGAAACAAGTGCCTTGTCATAATTAGAGAAGAGATTTCAACTTTTCATTGTCTTCGCCTTTCTTCAATTCTAGTCACTATAAATCAGGTCTAAAAAGGTTATCTAAAACATAGCAAGTACACTCAGATTCTTGTTCTTGATCAGAAACGATGATTAGACAGAATTGCGACACAGATTGCAGATGCGCATTCTGTTAACAGCACAACGGCCCAACAAGTACGATCTTCCTTCTTATTTTTACAAACATATCATATTAACATCGAAAAAAAATCAAAGTAACAACTCCACTTAATTTCTTATGGCAAAGAGTAGCTGTGAGGATTTTCTGAATGTTTGCTCCTTGATATCTGCAACGCTTATAAAGTTCTGTTTGAAGTCGTTACTATAGTTTCCAAGTATATCTTACAAATAAGATATCATAACTTTTTCTGGTGACAAAAAAACCTCGCCAAGGTAACTCCCTCCAGTCAAATTGTATACCATTTGATACTTGTTCTTTCTATTTCTTTCACTTACACAACATTTCGTATCCATCCTTTCACAAATACTTCTTTTCATTCATATACTAGACCTTTCAAATGAAAAATGGAGCATGGAATCGGCGGGTCTACCAAAGGGTTCAGCTTCTGTCAAACCTCTCGATAAGCAATGCAAAGTTGATTCAATCCAAAATAAATCCTCTTTGGAACATTTCTTCCAGTGTGAGCCAAATACTTTTGTCGACTCATTTAGAAGAGAAGCTCGTTGTCTTTTTCACAGGCACTAGAAGACAAAAAGTGAATATTATAGCAAGGATAAGCGACATCAAGTGATCGACTGTGATTGCACTTCTAGAACATTATGTTAAACATAACCTGTCGAGTTTATACAACACTTTGAAATAACGACCCACAGAATATGCAATTTGGGGAATAATTGAACAACTGGTATCCGAGTTTGGAGTTTGACAGGACACATTTTGAATTGTATAATAAGTAGCCTTATCAAGTTATATGCCTAAGAAAAACGATCAGCTCTCCACAATTAGTTGCATTGTGTGATTTATTGCCAAAAAAAGTCGTTAAAATTCTCCTACTCATACTCCATTTCTTTTTGACAAAACTAAAGGATTGATTGAATACTGTTCTTTGTGAAATCTCTAAACTGAAATGAAATGGACAAGTCTCAAAAATTTGCAAAGGAGATATCCGAGAATAATGTGCAAGAAGCATTTCTCAAAAGTATATAATAACACCATAATATTCCAATAGTATACCCAACTTGTATCAACGTTATTCAGCCTCCATTATCAATGCCAAATGTATACTATTCTTATCAACTGCTCATTGTATTACTCTTTCAACAGAATCCATCAACGCTAGGAAACCACGCGAAACTGAAAAGAGAACATAGTGTATTCTATGTTGATCAGTGCAGTTTGAAAACATACATTTCAAGTCTAAGTGCGAATTTTTTTTCTGTGAAAGTTATTCAATAGTTTATTCCAACGTTGAAATGTACTATTGACTTTTTTGACTCATTTGGATATTATCTAACGAGCAACATTTTTGAGACAGTAGAGGGTTTATACCAAACAGATGTATTTGGTTTTGTGTTGTTTCCAGAATAACTTTGAAGAG
Source organism: Galdieria partita (assembly GCA_025991245.1). Classification (NCBI taxonomy): domain Eukaryota; phylum Rhodophyta; class Bangiophyceae; order Galdieriales; family Galdieriaceae; genus Galdieria; species Galdieria partita. Next base: position 200,606 of record BQMJ01000036.1, read on the forward strand.
AATTAGAGCCAAGAGTCTGTCAAAATCATAACGTCACGTAGCTTGTTTCACTTCTTGCTAAGTATTCTGCAAGTATATGTTGAAAGTATCTTATTCAGTTGAGCTGTTTTCCTCTCCCTTTTGCACTATATGACGATTTTACTAGGGCAGACAAGATTGGAAGAAACACTTACAACTCAATTGGTTTCTCTACTATTTAAGTGCTCTTTATTTTTCCAGAATTGTCGGTGGTTGACTGTTGATATTTGGAGCGTAACCTTTTTGAATTTTTCTAAACTTTTCAGTTGTGTATAAAGAGTAATGAAAGTTAGAGTACATGTTGTTGACTGTTGTCGGACTGCTGTATTTGTCAAGGTCAATTCATGGGCCGTTGTCTGCATATTGGTACTTTTTATGTGAGTCCTAATGATATAATGTCATTGAGAGTTTTCCTATACAGAATTGACAAAGTAGATACAGTCTATAATTGACGCTCTATCTCTTTTCAATTCGATTGCACTCTATGAATTATGAAACACTTGATCTGTACATAAGCTGATTGGAAAGCTGATTATTTGTCTTTATCAGCATAGTTGCCTTCAAAATAACAACTTATGTGTCGTTGCTAATAGGTGCTTGCTTCTCTTTGTGATTGACGATTTCTCCTCCAACAATTTTGTTAGCAAAGATTCGTTGATCTGACAGACTTTAAGAGCTTCTTGAATCTGAATGATTGTGTGGATGAAAAGCATGTCTCCAAGTTTGAAACAAGGTGATCTATACATCTAACGATACCCAATAAAGACACTCTCCAAAGCTGTTTACTTGAAATTGAGGTTGAGTTGATTTTCATCCAACATGCTAAAACAATGACTTTCCTTGGGATATATACATCATCTATTGTTGGAAGCTAATCTGCCATCTCGGATTTTCTGCTTCCACAATGATTCTTCATTAGCTTGCCAGTCAAGAAAATAAACCATTCAAAACATATCATTTATCCTAGAATTTGTAATTCAAAAAGCTCAAAACAACTCTGCTTCCATCGAAGGATTATAACAAATCACTTTTCTTTTTCCAACAAAACTCGAAATCTTTCAGAAAAGCCTTCACTACAAAGAAACTCAATATAGTCTGGAACTGATAAACTACCTTTGGCCTCCTTAAATGGTAATGGAGTAACATAGACAATACTTATGCAGTCTCGCCAATCAATACCTTTGGAATCCAATAAACGAAAATCTACAATCCTTCCAGAATCATCTTCTTCTAACGTGATGGTAAACTCTTCATTCAAAATCAAACCAATCAAGTTTACTAACTGAGGCTTATCTGTTACTTTCACTCGTCTCCTCTTCTTATTACGTTTATGGCCACTTTGGGAACTTGCCATTGATTTTTGTTTCCTCTTTGACCTACTAGTGGATAAGCTCGCCGAATCTGAAGTATTCCATGCGTCTTTCTTGAAAGCTGGCAAAAAAGAGCTTTCAATAGTAGCAGAGTCACGATTATGGTTGTAAAATGAAGATACAGATACTTGAAAAAAGTATATATGCCATTGAGAATTCACAATATCCACAAAAATATAGTCAAATCGAGGATATCGCTCTGCCAGTAATATCCAACAGGAATGAGTAAACTTTTTCATGGGAGGATCAAATTCATCTCTAATCAACCGAACCCAGCTATGACAAGATAAACTCAACTTCCTAAAAGGTTTGCTATCGGAACGGATAGTCACTTGTTCTGTTCTATTGATAAACCACAAAAAGAATAATTTTTCAAAAGTTTGCCCTCTTGTGCTTGGATCACTTCGATAACGTTCAAACAATTCAGCCAAGTAATTCTCAGAAGTATATCTTTCAAGGAAAGAGGATAACAAAATATCACGTGCAACGCTGTTATAAAAGCGTAAGTAGATTCCGCTCACTACAACTAATAAACCTCGACTTGTATATGCCGCATCTGCAATAGTAATATTGGGTTTATTCCTATCCATGAATAGCTTATAAAGCATAGAATCAAAATCGCTCTTTTCTCTTCCAGCACTAAGCCCATCGAGATAACCATTGTGCTTTCTTATCATTCCAGAATATAAATTCGAGGTGAAGTGTATCTTTAGACTTTCAAAATTAGCATCAGGACGATCGTTGGCAAGAAACACCATTTTGGCTATCATTCTAGGCACCAACCCAGTAAGTTCGACTACTTCATCTGAATGTTGACGAAGAATAGAGGGATAATCAGGTAAATCTTGCCACAAGTCAAATTCTTTGAAACTTAGCGGCTCCAAATATTGTTTGATATCTCCATAACCACTAGGCAAAGTATCTTCAAACTGATGATGCTGTGAACCTGCAAGAAGAACTCCACAAAAAGGCTATTCAAGTAAATGAAAAAGTCATTATAACAAAAATGGAACATTACTTACTGTATTCATCACTTCAAAATCAGTGTAAAACTGGAAAAAATCCGGCCATCTATTTATTTCATGATCAAACTCGCTCCACAACGCATTATGTGCATCTACAATCAACATATTGCGTGGTGCAAGCCGCATCATAATACCTCGAATATCTAAAGCCAGAGATATATTTTTCTCTTTTATGGCAAAATAAATGACATCTTTAAGGGGAGCACCATTCAAAGAATCATAGTCACTTGTCATGAAGCATGGCATTTCTTGTAGAATGTCTGCATTCATAAAAAGCAACAATTGCAAGTAAAGAGAAACCATTCGAGAGAGGTCGCCAATGTTCTTCAACCACGCCTCTGTGTTTCCAATATATTGCAGTGGAATCCTGCAATACCGAGAAAACACAGCAGCCATATAGAGCTCTACGCTCTTTCCTAGACCACTTGCTCCAGAAACTATGATCTGTTGGGGTGGAAGGTTGGGAGTTCTTACACCAAGACTTTCAATGTATTTATTCCACCTCTTGATAAACACTCGTCTCAGAAAGATTCTCGAAATATTATCAGAACTTGGCTGAACTGGAAAATCTTCCGCAAAATGCTTGGGAGAAACCAACTGTGCTATGTCACGAAAAGTTTCTTTCCCAGCTTTGAAGACTTTTCCTCCGACTTGTATTTTATCGCCAAGAACTGACGCAAGAGTTTTGGACAAACACTCTTGTTGAAGATCAGGTAGGTTTGTCAACCACACATTGCTAAACTTTTCGTCAATTTTTAAACCACCTTGAAATATTTCTTCGTATCGAACAGACTCTCCGGACATATCTAAAGAAGTTTCATTTGTCATCCTTAACGACAGACCAACAAACAATCAACAATCCAAAAACAAGTTGTGCAATTCAGCGACACAAATTTTACAATTCATCGAGCTGTTTATAATTCCAAATTATAGATATACCTTGGAACTCAAACAAGAAATCTAGTGTTTCCTTATTTCACATGGAACATTGAGATGGAGCTGCTTAGAGAAAGAATATTTGAAGTGATTTCAATCTTGAGAAAATGTTTAATGAAAGCATGATTTCTTCACAGGACTTGAAAGATCAACTAAAATCAACATTGCATTTGGTAAGGAAAATTTGGAAACTGTGACACTTGAATATTTTTTCCACTCTTCCTGTTTAAACTATTCCACTGTTTCGTTCTTATCTATCAAACAGACTATGTGGAACTCCACTAGATTAAAGAAGCTCAACTGTCTACAGAAGAATCTTCACAGTGGAAGCCATCAAAGATTACTATTCAATACAGACAAGAGAGAGATTCAATTCAACTCAATTTTTCAAGACTGACAATTTGTCGTATATATTCGAATATCATTGACTATATGTGAAATTTGAACGATAAACTGAAAGTACCTCAACTATGCAAAATGACATCATGTATGGCTTAGTTCAAAATTTCCTATCACTTTATGAAAAAGGCAATGAAACATACGAATTTATCAAAGCTTGCAACTTTCGTTACTTGTTGCAAGAAAAAAGTCTCATTCGAAATTTATTGATAGTATGATGTTCACAATTCTGAACTATGAGTATTGAAACATTTACGTCTCCTCCTTTGGGAACCCAAGTTTCAAAGGTTGAACAAGTAGGTTTGGTTTTGTGTTTTGATATATTTTTGGACACTGTCAGAACTTTAGTTTTGTCGAGACAGTGAAGTTTCTAACAAAATTGTTGTAGATTTGATTTGTTGTTTTCAGAGTAACTGTGAGATGATGAGAATGGAAATTCAAGCCGCGTTGGTACCTTGAAATCTTGCTTTGTGTCTTGCTAAAGTACTTTGTATACTTTAAAAATAACTCATTGAGTTGTTGTTGCTTTCTTCCCTTGTTGCATTCTACAAAGCAAATAAGATCTTATCTTTGGAAGCAACGATTGTACAGCTCTTGGAACCCTTTCAGGATGGTCGGTTGTTGACTGCTGAGTTTTGTGAGACTATATATTATCGTTGACTTTGCTTAACTCTGCCGTCTGCTTCAAAGTATACCTCCTAGAAAATCTCAGTAAAGTTGCTAATACTAGTTACCCTCCATATGTCTATGAATTCTTGATACCTGTCTCACAAAATTGAAAGACAGGGTAGAGTTTTACCAGTACATTCAACAACACAAGGATTGATTCATATTCCTCCCTAACGTCTTCTATGATAGCGTTGCGACTATACATCAACCCATTCTAGGGTATGGGATAAACTCCCTTCTTGACAACTGTAATCAGCACCCTTTTGGAGTCCTTATTTAACCCAACTACATGTATGGCTGGAATTGTTGAAAACTTTTCACAAAAAGTAGCTGTTTGTTTACAATTCAACCAATTTGGACGCCATTTCAAAACTCAACGTGTTCTGTTTGGACTTGTGCGATCAAGGGAAAACTCCTTGTCAACAACAAGTCGAATCCAATTCTACCTAATCTCCAGTTGTTTTCTGGTTACTTTCACTTGGATCAAGCAATCTGAATTGTTGGGCACAAAAGTGAATCTGTTGAAACTCACTAAAAGGGTTGACTTTTTACTGTCTGTAAAGAATTCCAATGAGACAACTCCCTCAACAGAAAGAGTAGAGCGTCAACAGTCTTTTAAACTCTCTAGTGCAAGGTTCTCTTGAAAAATTCTCTACAAGTATACAAGAAACGATATGGTTTGTACCTTTTAAAGGCACCCTTTCATACGACCACCTTTCTAAGCTCTTCCAAACATTCTTTCATTGAAATTTGCTCGTTGGGAACAGTGGCTAAGTAGTTGTGTTATGCAACCCGTTTCAAAGTTGACAAAGTCTGTTTATAAAAACTTTTTTGAGTATCAACGAGAAATATCTTAAGAATGTACTAGAGAGCTTTTCGTTATTTTTGAAAATACTGTTGAAACCTGGGTTGTTTTGGTCGTAACTTTGTAGCCACTAGGCTTGAACCTTGTGGTTGATTACTCAGCGTTAGAGTTCAAAAGAGATTTATCTGCAGAAGTTCTGTCAAGGGAGAGATTGTTTACTATCGTAAAAGGGAGATTTTTTGAAAAAACTACCATAGCTTTGCCAATTGTTGGTTCTTTAGATAAAAACAGTGTAAGAGAGGATAATTTTGTAGGAGTAGTCGTAATCTTATCGGTACCTTTTGACCTGAACGAGTTCTATATACATAGTGACGGAAAAGTTTATTTTCTTAAGATCAGCAAAACCATAAATTGAACCAAATTGATCATTTGGTAAATAAGAAAACAAGATTGTCCAAGAATATATCAAACTTAGAGAACATATCCATGTTTAAAGCTGCTTTGGCAGCTAGTTTGAATCCGAATTTGAAAACGCAATTCATTGAGTTTGGTCAATTACACATGCTCTATCTTTTCATATCAGTTGTTTTATCGATATTCATGATATGTATAGATTGTTTGCAAAGAAATGAACATGGTAAAAGAAAGATGACTCGTTCAAGTAGATACTGCTCAAAAATTATTTACTTGAATTATTCGGTTGATTGATAAATTTTGCTCGGAAGATAAAGAATTCTAAAGAAAGTTGTTGATTTTTAGGACTTTGTATACTCAAAAGACAATCAATCAACCGTTTCTTTTCATTCTACTTCACGTGTCAGTAACACTCTTCTCCTCTTAAAACTCTTTCTGGTAAAAATTTGAAGCTTTGGCAGTATGTAAGAGAGTGTGGAACAGAAAGAGAATAAATTCATTTTTATTCCTCGAATAGTGAAAAGTTGCAAAAAGTAACAACAAAAAAGGGCCGAGAAGTTGCACAATAGAGATAATCATACTATATAAGGAGAAGCCACTTAATTCAATTATTTTTAAAAAGTCAAAGTTGAACAAGACAGTTATTTCATAAGAGTACATATTGAGAAGCAGACAAAGTGATTCTAAGTTTAACCCTGTTGAGAATAGATAAAAGGAAACTTAAAATGTTTTGACCAAAACACGAAGTTCATTTTTGGGGAATTCAAGAAGACTTCCAGTGTAATAGCCATCATTATCTTCATCATAGCCATTTTAATGTCATCAACTGGAAATAATTATAATATACTTGGAGCTTACAGAAATGATTCAACTCGAATGTATTTGGCAATCGACAATTGAAAACGTTTTTCTATGTAAAATGGATTTGAAACATCCTTATAACCAAGAATTGGGTTTCGACTCCAATTCGTCTGACAGAATTGCCTAAATGGATACAAATATAGTGGAATTGTAATCATAGACAGATGAGTTTTGAATCACAAGAACAACTCAAGCATAGAAGCACAAAAGAAGCTACGTATTTACTCAATTCATTTTGTTGGAGAGTAGCATTATGATGCGTAAAGATTCAAGATTCAGTGAACAAAGTAAAATAATTCAGCAATGATACTGCCTCAGCGCAAACCAATAAATTTCGAAAAAGGTGCCTAAAGCGTCAAACAGTGAGTTCGAATGAGAAACTCTTCAAGACCAAACTTTGCCATCCAACACATGCTAGTATTGGTGGTAAACTTTCAGTGACTTGAAACTTGAGTTCCACAAAGCTTGAAAAATACTTATCTTCGGTCCATGTTCATGTTAAACGTACCTCAACTTGGATCCTTGTTGAAAACTGTTGCTCTTTATTTTCTGGTAAACTGAAAGGCTTTTTTTACTATGTAGAGTAGTGTAAAAAAAGGTCGGCATAAAAAGTTCCCAATTGTTTTTAAGTTTGAACCCCTGTTCCCTATACAGTCTTGTAGTGTAACTTGGTTTTTCAAGTCCAAGTATACTACAAAGTAAAGTCTTGTGAATTGTTGTTGTGAATCTTCTTTTGTGTCACACTCATCAAGGTCTTTTGTAGCACTCGAAGTACATTCTGATTTGATTCTTGTATTCTTCAACCAACCGATTCCTTTATTTGTGAGTTTATGACCATTTAAAGTCTCTTATCCAACTAAAGAGGAGACATAGCGGATTGCTTTGATTGGAACAGGCGGAGTGATGATGGCAGCTTTCAACCTTCCGTTGACCGACTTGAAGAAATCACCAAAGTTGCTCTATATGAGCTAGTTGACTGGGAATTGGATAAAGCTTATGACTGTTTGAGTTTTTGACCAGTTTATATGTTTCCAAATTGTATACAACAGGTTTTTTTCCAAGTTTGGGTCTTGGCGTTGCGTTTTAGAATGTATGTGGAGACTATCCAACTTTGGACGTTTTTATGAGAGTGGGATTTTAACAGAACTGTTGTAAATGCATCTGGGTTGTTTATCAAAGAGACTCTGAGGGAACCAGAGAGTCAGTTCCGGTACTAGCTTCATAGCGTGTTCAAGTACCCTAGGTATGGTTGAAAAGTTTCTGATTGAGTTGCTGCTTCCTTCCCTCTTTTGCTTTTCTCTGTTGGTTTACTAGTGCAGGCAATTCTTTGTCTTGGGAAGCCACCCTTGACATCTTGGTTATGTTTCTCCAACTTTGGAGTGCTTTAGTGTTTGCAGAATTTTCCGTGGTAGATTGTCGACTTTTTTGAAACACAAAGTTTTTGAAAGTTTGCTCTGTTTTAAATGCATAAGAGGAAATGTGCCAAAGGTCTGAGCTGGTGACTGTTGTTGTCAAGTGACAAACAAGGCAAGGTTCTTGCAACGATACTTACTATTTGAGTCGTGACGCTATGCTATATGAATAGTTTTCATATGGAGATTTTATACAAAATAGAGAGAGTCAACAACTGATTCTTTATTTTCGCAATTGAATTATACAAAAATAGAATATGCGACACTTGGTCCATGTATTCAAGCGAATTGAGAAACTTGACTAGATTCTTTATCAACATACTTGTAGGCAAAATACAAATTATATACATGTGTCACTTCCAACGTGTACTTAAACGTTTTGTTGATAATTGAAACACTCGACCAGATTGTATAAACTCAAATCTGCAAAAGTCTAAAAAGTCCTTGATAGTGGTAACACAAAATTCACAGTCCTCCAAGTTGCAAACAGTTCAGCTAGACATTGATCAGCACAAGTGTTCACTCTACTTGACGAAATTTCTCTATGACAACTTGGCGACTGCACACCCACTCGTTCCAAGTCGTGGGAAACACGCTCTTCTTCGTTTTAAAGTGGCAGATTATACTTTCTTGAAATGATTCCTATCGACTAGAGCTCAATGTTCTCCAAATCAACTTGAAGCAAGTAAATCTTCAAGGTAAATAACAAAGGTGAGTTTATCTCACTATACAATGGCGGGCTTTACTCTCAGCGGTATGTCAACGATCATTCTAACACAACGGTTCTCTTCAAATAATGCAACGTTCGAGAATCAATAGTATTCTAGGTAAACCTTTGAGTGGAAGGTTCCCTTGGAAAGTTTTCACTAGGTACATATGAAACTATATGGCGTGTGCACTTTTTACTCAAAGAGCTCTTCAACGTTACTTTGCCCAATCTCTCCTTGTGATTGTTTTGCTCAACTGTGGCTGTAGTTGCTCTGTTACCACCTGTTTTGAAGTCGATAAAATTGTTCCTTTTTATGAAAATGTAAGTTAGTTGAATTTAGAGGAGAACTTTTTAGTACGAAAAAAACTTTGAAGTTTTATGACTTTGCACTTTTTGAAATACCAACCAAGGCCCAGTTTGTTTTGGTCGTTTCCTGTCAACGACTTGGCTTGAACCTCAAAGTTGCTTCCAACTTCATGTCGAATGCAACGTAGTTCTGTTAGAGAATTTGTTGATCTTTAGTTTCTGGTCTGTTTGAAGACATTGACCCTGCGGAGTAGTGGGGAACCAGTCGACACAAAGGCTCCAAATAGTCTTTGACCTTGAATCCTTGTCCCACTCTAGTCTTCCAATGTAACTTGGTTTTTCCAATTGATTTGTACTAGTAATTGTTGTCCTGTGAACAACAGATGAGGACTCTCTCTTGTGGAACAATTACCAAGATCGTTTGTAACGATCGGAGTATATTCTGAGATGAGTCTCTTTGGCTCTTCACAAAAACGATTCTTGTCATTGTCAGTTTTTGTCTATTGAGAATCTATTGTCCAAGTGGAGAGGGGAGATTGGCTCGTGGCAACTCAACTGTGCAGTTCAACTGTGAGTTGCTGTTTCGAAAACGGACGTGAACAGAGTTTGTACACCCACTTTGAAGCATCTTTACGTCGTTGTTTGCTAATCTTACTTGACGAGGTCACATGAAGGATGCAAATTCGAAACAAGACTTGGAAGAAAAAGAGTGTCTGATGGGAAAAACTTTCACAAAAGAGAGGCTTCGCAACTCGTCGGCATAGTGTATGTTTGGAATAGCTACCTTAGTCTTTTGTGCTCAAGTCTATACATACTTAGCAGTTGACAGTTTGTGAGACACAGTTTTGGAAAGGATATTGTTTGAATTGTATTACTGTAGGCAATTAAATAGTCCTCTCTTTCTATTGGGAAATCACAATCAACTATACAACGTATAATTCTATAAAAAGCCTGAGAAATACAAAGTATACCAATTGACAACTATCCACGAATTTATAAATACATTGCTCATTTTAGACAGCGATTCTTTCAGCATATTAAATTACTCGACTGAGCAACATTCCTAGATATGCGCAAGATATTCCAGGATCTTCCTACGTTACAAAGCAAAATTGAGCAAGAAATTAGTAATTTATTTTTGATACCCTGCTTACTTGAACGATCGATCTTCATACTGGTGGGTGCGGTTGCTAAAATTTTATTAACGTAGAAATCTAGCGTCCATGAATGAATACACGCTGAATTTCGTGACTAGTTAATTATACAAGAAGAACTCTAGCCAACCTTTGGATTGTTGTAATGATAAAAATGTCTGAAAGGCAAGCAATTTTTTCTATTCAATTGATAATAAAAAATGTACACGACCGCAATTTCATTTATAGACAAATTACCTTGTCATTTGTATACAAACGAGAAAGACTTGTAGCCAAGAAAGAAAGACAAACACCAACTGTAATACACAGTACAAAAAAAGACCATAATAGAAGGAAAATACATTTGATAATATCTAAGAAATCGAATCTTGGCAATTTACCTATGCCTTAACCCAATTCAGGAGAGGAGAAACTCAACGTTTAGACACTATCAGTCACAAAGGTGTAAACAGAGAGACTTCAAAGAATCAGCACAAACTCTTAAAAAAAGGCAAAGGCTAGAATTGGCCATTCAAGGTTTACCAATCAACCAATCAGAATTATTATTCATATTGTACTGAGCTGGGGCCAATGCAGTAGAGCTATCACCCAACGCCAAAAGAAGAAAGTTTCTCGTATCGCTTCTTAAGAAAAACTTTATTATGAAGAACAACTATACAAAAATGCGTCTAAGACCACAGTTTAAAAGAAAAGTCTCAAACGACCCAATATCAATCAAAACGATAAGTAGAGATGCAAGACAATTGACATGAGAAGCTAAATTTATCACAGAAACTTATTGAAGACAACATGTTCTTGTGAGAGTTTTACATAGAATATTCAATTGAAAAGAGAAAAAAACCCAAAAATTTCTGGCAACAACAATATTAGCTCAAAACGAACTACTCAGCCAAAACAAGGACAAACACAATCAAATTTCTAAATTACAGGAAGTCTAGGTAAAGAAAAAGTTTACGAATTTTTATTTAACCCAGTGGCGAATTAAAACAATTAGGAAAACATATAAAAACGGACCATACCAAAATGTTCAGAATGAAATACATTAAAACAATAAAGTTGTCTATAATGCACAATGCTGAAATCATTTCCAATTACACTGTGATGTAAAAGAGGAAAAAGATTAACATAAAAAATACCTAAAGTAGTACCTGGAAAAAACTACATATTCAAAAACCATACACACTCAACAAGAAGAAATGCAATTTTACAAGGAAACCTCTATTCTTTACAAGAGACTAAATTGAAAAGTGATATCTGTGAAAACAATTGTAGCAAGTAATATATAGAACCTTAGTAGATTGTGCTGCAAATGAAAAACTTGTTGCATTGTAGATTTTACTAGGCTGAATTAGATTCGAAGCTGGGTCGTTGGGAAATCCAGTAAGAAGTTATTTGAGTTCACATGAAGGTTCATTGATTTTTCCCCTCACTTTATTGCCTTTTGGCTGTCATGGGCTGTGTTTTGTTCTACGTAGCCAATTCTTGACAAAATTCAAAAATTTTTCGAAATTTTTTTAAAGCAGATATTTGTGGAAAAAAAGTTGTAGAAATTGGCTTGTATATACTAATTTTTGTTTTCTTGTTTCATATGAACTTTTTCACGATTAGCCAAGAGTAAGCTCCAACGGTCTAGAAAATGGCTAGAGTGCTATTTATTTGTAAATATAAATATAATTAGTAGTAGAAATCAACAGCAATGAAGCAATAAAAAATAGAACTTAGTAAACTCTTCTTTTATAGTCCATTTTCCTCATGAAAAGTTAAGGAAACACCGAGATTACTTCAAAATCTTCCATAGTGCACCTTCCCATACTTGATATAGTACAAAATTCTTGAGCGAGGTTGCAAGTACACCAGAACAGTGCAAGTTGAGCTTCTCCTGCAACGTCGCCAATGTCACAGTATTCCAAGGTGTGTTAATAAAACAGGCGTCTAGTCGCAATCTTGCTCTTGCTCCCTATCAAAACATAGAAATGAATATGTACCTCTGTATAAGGCAATCTTTTGTTTTCTATTAACCAAGTACCTATTTCAATGCTAGGCAAGTATAAAAAGCAAAACCTATTAAAGTTTCTTATGGTAGAAATGGAAGAAGAAGAATTTCGAATAGAGGATATCACAAGCAAAGAGTTTCAAATAGAAAATTTAAGAGAATAGAGCTAGGGAAAAAACCAAAATTTCATGAAATGCATGCTAAAACAAAAACTAAAAGGGTATTTAAAGTTAAGAAAACAAAGAAGAACAAGTTTTACGCAGAGAAAAAGAATAAAAGTACAGCAAGACCAATGACGAAAAATGCTACGCAGTGATACATTCTTCGAATAGCCACCGCTCAAAGTATAGACTAGATAGACGTAAAGCAAATAGAAAGAGGGAGGATAGTAGACATGATGGAATTGCTACGTTGTCATTGTTTACTATTTCTTTCAGTTGAAGTCATTTTTATGGCATATGTGTGGTATGCCTTACCTTTGTACTTATATATGTATACCACCACCAAAGTCGAAGTATAGTATAACAAGATACTCACAGAATAAAATAAGCAGTAAACATGTGACATAAGAAAGTAAAAAACTGATTTGTCAAACTGCTAAATGATAAACGCGACATCATAAGAAAGCATAAGAGAGACAAAGTTGTACTTTTCAAACCACTATCAGTGAATTGAGAAAGACTCTGATACGGTAAATCCATAGTAATACGGATGCAGAAAACGGAGCCGATTTAGTTTAGCAATATTTCAAATAAATAATGAATTATTTTAGCTCCAAAGAATGAAAACGTTTCCCCAAAGCAAGTGTTGGAGAAATTTCATGATCTATCAATGGCAGTACAATTGTAGAGGTTTGTTAGGGATAAAGATTATATAGGCAAAATTGAATTGTCACAAATGCATCAACAAACAAGACAAAACATCAAAAGTATCAAATATGAAACCAACAAAGTAAATCAACATTTGAATCATTTCATTTTTTCCTCATAGCATTGGCTTCACGAGAACGTAATGGAGTGGAAGCACACGACATATTGCAGTTTACACTAAAAAATTTTCGGTTTACGAAGACTCGGTAACTGATTTTCTTGGATATACTTAAAGTTTAAAAAAAGAGCGATAAAAATGGCCAGTTAAAAATTAATCTATAGAGAAAAGAAAGACTTTTAGAGAAAAAGACGCTATCGAAACAGTAGAAGAATTCATTTGTACTACCTGCTCTTCATTAAATTAGTACCACTAATTGTTCTCAGGGTCTGGACATCAGTCGACAATGCAAAAGATAGTAAGAAGAAGTGTCGAAAATGCATGTTCAAAGAAAAACCTATCATATTCTCAGTCGGAAACAATTCAGTACTTTTGTCAAGTTGAAATACTTGAAAGAAATTTTATATATTTAAGGAGAGAAACAAAAACAACAGGATGATTTCAAAGAACAAGAAAGAAAATGCAACAAAATCATGGAGGAAAAGTGAACTTGAGAGATATTTTTCACTTCAAGTTGTCATTAAAAGCATAGTCAAATTGACATAAAGCATATAATATCGACGATGCTACAGACAAACGTTGAACTTTTGTGGCTCGATTGCTAACTGTTCAATCTATTTGAGGCCTTTTTATGAGAAGAGTGTGGCTTGCTTTGTCTTCATTATATATATCACCAGTACAATTCGTGTATAATATTATACCGAACAACATAAAATAGAACACAATGAATCCAGTAACCATAAGAAACAAAAAAAAAATTCTTTACAAAAAAGGTGTCTGATAAACGATACCACATAGTAGCAACCAACAGTAGCAAGATTCTACTTTTCGAAAAACTGTCGCTTTTCAATATCGAAAACGACTATATTGAAACAAGCCATGCAATACGTTAGCTGTAAAAACTACCAGATTTAGATTTCGTAATATATCGAATTCATAACCGAATTGCTCAGTTCCCCCCAAAAATTAAAAACTTCAATAAAAGTGAAACAAACGAAACAATTGGATATCGCTTACATGCAATACCAATACAACTGTGGGGGTGATTCCCAAAAGATTTTAAAGTAAGAATTACTTTGTCACTCGAGATAAATTAGCAAAATCACAAAAATCTTCAAGAATCTTGACACAATTTCAAAAGTATTTAACCGAATCTAAACCACTTAATTTTATACTCTACTAGATTCCTTTACAACGATCTAGTGAATTGCGAATAACACGTGAATTTTAGAGAATGGAATGAAAAGTCGTGTCTTTTCAAATAAAAAATTAAACCGTTTTTTGTAAAATTATCTACGGTTCAATAGAAGAGCGATAAAAATGTCGTCTCGAATATAGTCTATAGAAAAAAAGAAAGAATTTAATGAGGTCGGCCCAAGAAAAAATTGAAGAATTTCAATGCATAATTTTTCCTTTATGGGCATCAGTATTCCTAGTTGTTCTCAGAGGTAAACAGTAAATGATAATGCAAAATTTAGTTAAAAAAAGAGTGGAACAAATCTGAATATAGAAAAAATAAATATATTGTCACCTCGAACATTTTAGTACATAGGTGAAATAGAACCTAGAAAAGCTTCATTACACATTCTAGGGTTATAAGACATAAAACACAAAAGAAAAACAGACAGTAGTACTAGAAGAGAAATGATCAAACAAGTGAACTTTCTAAAATGTGAACAAAGAGCCTAAACGACAATTGAATCTTCTAGCTCATTCATTCTTAAAAAGTAACAATTGAACAAAAATCTGTGACATAAGAGTGCACACTGAAAAGCCGACAAAGAGATTCAGAATTTGACGTTGTAGAGAATAGATACAAGGCGGCTCGAAAAGTTTACCAAAACACAAAGTTTTGCTTTCGAGAATCTAAGAATAGCATAAGCACTGTTTACTTTTTGCTAAATATGTATACCGACACTATATTTCAAATAAGGCTACTCAAAGAATGAAGCAAGCAGTGTCTCAAGACGGTCAAAAAGCAGAAACTACTTACCAAATGGTTAAATTTTCAATAGCATTGCATTGTAGAATACAATAAAGTGACCAAATAACAATACTTAGAATTTTGCTACACAAGACAAATTTCTAAAAACGATTCTAATAAGGTAAGGTTCAACCATGAAGATCTTGGCGAAGCCATTGAAACAAAAGTTTCGAAATTATCCATATTCAAAGCTTATTATTATGTATGCACTGAAGACAGCAGCGATCTTAATAAGAAAAATCAATAAACAAAGAACATCATCTCTACAATGTAGTACCTATATAAAAAGAAAAATTCAACGAAAAAGCTACTATGTCACCACGGCATAAAAATTTAAAAAAATTCCAATACTTGTGACAACAGTTAAAAAAAAAAGATTTCAGCATTTCATTTTCAGTTCTATTGCATTGGCAATATGAAACGGTATTGAAGAGAAGTTTTTGCACTATATCAAAGGAGAATAGGCAATTTTTGCATTACCAGTTTAGGACTTTCTTTATACGGTTTACTGAAGGAACAATACCAAAACCAATTTTAGAAAAAATCCATAGAAAAAACCTTTCAGAGAAATAAAAACTTGAGAATACATTGAAGAATTTTTATGTACCACTTGTTCTTTACATCATCGGCACCATGAATCTGTTCTCGTCCTGCAGATATTTGTCGACCGTGTGAAACGAAGTAACAAAGTTACAGCAATCTGCTCACAGAGAAAAAAAATACAATACCTTTGATGAAAGGGAATTTAGTAACTATATCACAAAGAAATACAGAAGAAAAAATGTTTTTTTTTCTCATTGGAGGAAAAGTAGTAAAACGGAGTGACAATCCATGAAAACAACAATGAAAGCAGCAAAATACAAAGAAATGAAAATGTTACATAGTGGCAGATTGTTCTAATTTTGCGACGACTTGTTCGCTTACATTTCTTGCACCTTAAACTAATGTCACTAGAAGGGTACCATTTAAACGAACCACATAGAATCTCAAAACGACACAAAAGTAGCAGAAAATTTTGCATTCATAGTAAAATTTGAACTAAAGAAGGAATGTAAAAAACTAACTCCAGTTTTCAATCCAAAAAGAGTTTAAGCAAAATGTAGCTGACAGGAAACCAAACTTGGTCAGTAGCACAGCAAGCATAAAAAATGAAACAATACGTAACTATTCGTTGGCAAAAAAACATAAATAAGAAACCGGACATAAACAATTCACTCTGCCCACTAAAACTTTGAGACTACTAGAGCTCAGTGAATTGAAAAACTAGGTACGTCCAGGCTGAAAGCAACAAGTATTTTTTTCTCATTTTGGTTTTATTAGGCTTCATTCGGGTATAATTTCAAGTTAAATATGCAAATTTACCTAAAAGTTCAAATACTATTGGAATATATTAGCTGGGCGATTCTAGGTAAATTTATACAATATCAGAAACGAAAAGGATTTTTCATCAAATAGATTCGGCACAAATACCACACAACGCAAAGTATCACAATATGAGAAAAAGCTATTAATTTACTATGCAACTGTTTCAATCAAGAACGAAATTAATGATGCTAACAATAACAAAAAAGCAACCATTCAAGAAAAATGCTCACAATTTCTAAACAGCTCAAAATTTCGAATTATTGCAAAGCAACAGAGAAATTCCTTAACTCAAAAGGGCCTCGAACAAAAAATAGCATCCGAAAATTTTACCTAAACACCCGTAGCAAACAACAAATTACAAACATACGCAGAAATAGCTCACATGGCAAGTGATTTGATCTCTGGCAAAACAAGCAGCACAGTTTGAGAATTAATTACTTTTACGAAACTAAAACCAAAAGTAAAGGTCTTGATAGAACCAATTCTTTTTTTTTCTCCAATGAATTGAGATTTCCAAAAACCTAATAAATCATCAAATGCGAATGACCCGGAACAGGACAATAGGAATATTTTCAGGGTTCATTAATTTTTTTTAATTTTATTACTGTTTCTAACAAAAGTCACATACTATGAAAGAAACTAACAGGATAGAAAAAGGAACATTCATCCAACAAAATAAAGCAAAAGGATCCTTCACCCAATGAATACGGCTTCACAACAATAAGTAAAAACCAGTAAAAAAAAGCTTTAATAAATGGCTCCACAACAAAATCAATGAAAAACGACGGTTTCAAGGCAACAATCATCCCAAAAAATTTCAATCAAACAAACCACTTCAAATTTTAAACCAGCACAACACGACATGAAGATGCCAAAACAAATGAAGGACAATCATAAGTTAAAAGCAAAATCAAATCTTTTTCCTATCGTTTCCAAGTGTTCATGCAATATATTTCAAATACAAATATAATGGAAAAATAACCCACAAGAAAAGTCTCCAAAACGCCACCAAACACTCAGTAAAATTTGCGACTCATTATACTAGACTAAAGGAAAAAAAAAGAGGCTTGATAGAATTGAGAAACCTTCGTTTAAAATGCAATTAAGAGAAAAATTGCAGTAAATTGTAAAATATGAGTAGGCTGGCAGAAGGGAGTGGGCATTTTTCTTTCTTATTCAGGTTTTACTGAGGAATTATTATTGGGTACAGAAAAACGCCTCAACAAAAAAAGGACAATCACCAGTTAAAAGCAAAATATAGACTTTCTCTATTCTCTTCCAAGTATTTATGCAATATACCTCAAATACAAATATAAGAGAAAAATATCACACAAGAAAGATTTCAGCAATTCAGTTTCAGTTCAACTATATTGGCATTATGAAACGGTATTGAAGAAAAGTTTATGCAATATATCAAAGGGGAAAAGGCAATTTTTGTATTATAAGGGATACACTTGTTTCAAAGTTTATTAAAGGAACAACACAAATACCAATTTTACAAGGAAGCCATAGAATAATAAGTATATAAAGAAATAGAAACTTGAGAATACATTGAAGAATTTCCATATGTTCCTTACATCATCAGTACCTTGAACCTGTTCTCGTCCTGCAGATATTTGTCGACCGTGTGAAACGAAGTAAAAAAGTTACAGCAAACTGCTCAGAGAGAAAAAAATACAATACTTTTGATGAAACTAAATTTAGTAACTAAACCACATTGAAATACAGAAGAAAAAATATTTTTTTTCTCATTGGAGGAAAAGTAGTACAAAGGAGGGACAATCCTTGAAAACAACAATGAAAGCAGTAAAAAACAAAGAAATGAAAATGTCAATAGTGTCAGATTGCTCTATTGTTGCAACGACTTGTTCACGTACATGCTTGCGCCTTACACTTATGACACCAGAAGGTTACCATTCAAACGAATCACTTAAATTCTCGAAACAACACAAAAGAAGCAAAAATTTGTAAACTCCAAAGAAAATCTGAACTAAACGAGGAATGTAACAACTAAGTCTAGTTTCCAATCCAAAAAAAGCTTAAACAAAGTGTAGCGTACAGGAAACCAACCTTGGTCAGAAGCACAACGAGCATAAAAAATAAAACAAGACGTAACTATTCTTTGGCAAAAAACAAAAATAAGAAACCAGCCATAAACACTTAACTCTGCACACTCCTACTTTGATACTACTAGAGTGCAATGAATCAAAAACTAGGTATTTCTTGGCTGAAAGCAATAAACATTATTCCCTTCTCTCTGTTTTATTATGCTTGATTAGGGTATAATTTCTAGTTAAATATGCATATTTGCATAAAGGTTCAAATACTATAGGAAGGTATATTAACAGGGTCAGTGAAGGTAAATTCATCCATTACCAGAAACCAAAAGGACTTTTTACGAAATACATTCGGCAAAAATAACAGGTAAAGCGAAGTATCACAATGTGAAAAAAAGAATATTTATTTACAGTACCACTCGTTCAATTAAGAACGAAGGTAATAATGCTAACAACAAGAAAAAGGAACCATTGAAGAAAAATGCTCACGATTTCGAAAAAGCTCACAATTTCGAATTACTGCGAAGCAACAGAGAAATTCCCTAACTAGAAAGGGCTTTGAATTAAAAATAGAACCCTAAAATTTTGCCTAAATACCCGTAGTAACCAAGAGATACAAACATACGCAGCAATAGCCCACAAGACAAGTCATTTGATCGCTGGCAAAAAAAGTAGCACAGTTTGAGAATTCATTATTTTTACGAAACTAAAAGCGAAAGTAAAGGTCTTGATAGAACCAATTCGCTTTCTTTCCCAATGCATTGAGATGACCAAGACCTGGATAAATGTTCAAATACGAATGGTCTAGTACAGGGCAATGGGAATTTTACTTATCAGGCTTACTAAGTTATATAACTTTTCTTATCAAAAAACAGATACCCTTGAAAGATATTAATAGGATGACTAAAGGAACATCCAACCAATATAGAAAATCAAAAAGGTTCTACATTGGATGAATACGGCTTCAATAGAGAGAAAGAAAAAAGGTCAATAATAAAAGATTTAATAAATTTCTGTAAATTTTGTGAAAAATTGAGGAGGCTAATAAGGCTAAAATCAACCAAGAAAAATTTTCATTGAAGCAAACCGCTTAAAATTTTAAATCCACAAAACACAGCAGTACAACGGCTAAACAAAAAAGGAAGATCACTAATTAAAGATAAAATGGAAACATTTTCTATAGGGATTCAAGTGCTCACGCAGTAAAACTCCAATGCAAAAACAAAACGAAGCACACAACAATAGTCATATGGCCATTCAAAAAACTCTTATAAAATTTTGATACCAAATTCATTTTACTAGAAGTAAATATAAAACGATTGATAGAATTAAAGGACTTTCTTCTCTGATCCACTCAATAAAAAAAGTGAATCGTAAAATATGTGTAGCCTGGCAAAGAAGTGTATGCATTTTTTCTTTCTGATTCGAGTTTTACTGAGGTTTTACAATGCGGTCTAGTTATGGTTTCCTATTAGGTCTTGGTAGGGAATACCTAAACGCAAAAAGGACTCAAAAAAATAGCATCTCAAAATTTTCCCTAAATTTCCAGGTTTTCCCGTAATCAACAACAAATACAAAAATACGCAAAAATAGTTCAAGGCAAGTCATTTCATCGCTGGCAAAACAAGAAACACAGTTTTGAGAATTAATTACTTTCACCAGACCAAAAGCAAAAGTAAAGGTCTTGGTAGAACCAATTTACTTTCTTTCTTTAATGCATTGTGATGACAGAAAACCTAATAAATCTTCAAATGCGGATGTTTTGGTACAGGGCAATGGGAACTTTCTTATCAGGGCTTATTAAGTTTTATTAAGATTTACTACTATTTTTATCCAAAGTCACATACTATAGAAAAATATTAACTGGATAAGTAAAGGAACATTCAACCATGATAAGAAAGCTCGAGGATCCTTTACACAATATATAGGGCTATAACTAAGAACGAAGAAAAACGATGTGCAATAAACGCTTTAATAATTTGATTTACAACTTGGTCAATAAAAGGAGACCATGACAAAGTAACAGTAACTAGAAAAAAAATGCATTTAAGCGAATCGCTTAAAATTTTTAATCAACCCAAACCAACAGAAAAATACCTAAACAAAAAGGGACAACCACTGATCAAAAGAAAAGTGCAAACATTTTCTTTTCAATTTCAGTAATCTCGCAAGAAGACTCAAATAAAAACATAACCAAAAAGAACCAATAAAAGAAGTCACAACGTCATCTTCAAAATACCCATAAAAAATTTGCGACAAAGCTGATTACATTAGAAGCAAGGAGAAAAAGCTTGATAAAATTAAGAGGGTCCTCGAATGCATATATGAAAAAAAAGCTAAATGAATTGCAAAATATATGTAGTCTGGCCGAAGGGAGTATGCATTTTTCCTTCTTATTCAGATTTTACTGAGGGTTTACGGTCTACTTATGGGATACCATTAGGTTTTATTAGGTTTTATTAGGTTTTATTAGGTTTTATTTAGGTTTTAGGGTTTATTAGGGTTTATTAGGGTTTATTAGGGTTTATTAGGGTTTATTAGGGTTTATTAGGGTTTATTAGGGTTTATTAGGGTTTATTAGGGTTTATTAGGGTTTATTAGGGTTTATTAGGGTTTATTAGGGTTTATTAGGGTTTATTTAGGGTTTATTAGGGTTTATTTAGGGTTTATTTAGGGTTTATTAGGGTTTATTAGGGTTTATTTAGGGTTTATTAGGGTTTATTTAGGGTTTATTTAGGGTTTATTAGGGTTTATTAGGGTTTATTTAGGGTTTATTTAGGGTTTATTAGGGTTTATTTAGGGTTTATTAGGGTTTATTAGGGTTTATTAGGGTTTATTAGGGTTTATTAGGGTTTATTAGGGTTTATTTAGGGTTTATTAGGGTTTATTTAGGGTTTATTTAGGGTTTATTAGGGTTTATTAGGGTTTATTTAGGGTTTATTTAGGGTTTATTAGGGTTTATTTAGGGTTTATTAGGGTTTATTAGGGTTTATTTAGGGTTTATTTAGGGTTTATT
>BQMJ01000037.1:0-17500 GCA_025991245.1 Galdieria partita
AACCCTAATAAACCCTAATAAACCCTAATAAACCCTAATAAACCCTAATAAACCCTAATAAACCCTAATAAACCCTAAATAACCCCTAATAAACCCTAATAAACCCTAAATAAACCCAAATAAACCCTAATAAACCCTAATAAACCCTAATAAACCCTAATAAACCCTAATAAACCCTAATAAACCCTAATAAACCCTAAATAAACCCTAATAAACCCTAATAAACCCTAAATAAACCCTAATAAACCCTAATAAACCCTAATAAACCCTAATAAACCCTAATAAACCCTAATAAACCCTAAATAAACCCTAATAAACCCTAATAAACCCTAATAAACCCTAATAAACCCTAATAAACCCTAATAAACCCTAATAAACCCTAAATAAACCCTAAATAAACCCTAAATAAACCCTAAATAAACCCTAAATAAACCCTAAATAAACCCTTAATAGACCCGAATATTCCTTAATATCCCCTAATAAACCCTAATAGTAAACCATAAGTAGACCGTAAACCCTCAGTAAAATCTGAATAAGAAAGAAAAATGCATACTCCGTTCGGCCAGACTACACATATTTTGCAATTCATTTAGCTTTTTTTTCTTATATGCATTCGAGGACCCTCTTAATTATATCAAGCTTTTTCTCCTTGCTTCTAATGTAATCAGCTTTGTCGCAAATTTCCTATGAGTATTTTGAAGATGACGTTGTGACTTTTTTTATTGGCTCTTTTTGGTTATGTTTGTATTTGAGTCTTCTTGCGAGATTACTGGAAATGTAAAGAAAATGTTTGCATTTTGCTTTTGATCAGTGGTTGTCCCTTTTTGTTTAGGTATTTTTCTGTTGGTTTGTGTTGATTAAAAATTTTAAGCGATTCACTTAAATGCAGTTTTTTTTGTTGTACCTGTTACTTTGACATTGTCGCCTTTTATTGACCAAGTTTTAAAGCAAATTATTAAAGCTTTTATTGCACATCGTTTTTCTTCGTTCTTAGTTAAAGCTCTATATATTGTGTAAAGGATCCTCGAGCTTTCTTATTATGGATGAATGTTCCTTTATTCATCCAGGTATTATTTTTCTATAGTATGTGAATTTGGATAAAAATAGTAATAAACCTTAATAAAACTTAATAAACCCTGATAAGAAAGTTCCCATTGCCCTGTACCAAAACATCCGCATTTGAAGATTTATTAGTTTTTCTGTCATCACTATGCATTAGTGAATGAAAGTGAATTGGTTCTACCGAGACCTTTACTTTTGCTTTTAGTCTGGTGAAAGTAATTAATTCTCAAAACTGTGTTTCTTGTTTTACCAGCGATCAAATGACTTGCCTTGAGCTATTTTTGCGTATTTTTGTATTTGTTGTTGATTACGGGAAAATCTGGAAATTTAGGGAAAATTTTGAGATGCTATTTTTTTGAGGCCTTTTTGCGTTTAGGTTTTCCCTACCAAGTGCTAATAGTAAACCATAACTAGACCGCATTGTAAAACCTCAGTAAAACCTGAATAAGAAAGAAAAAATGCATACACTTTTTTGCCAGGCTACACATATTTTACGATTCACTTTTTTTATTGAATGGATCAGAGAAGAAAGTCCTTTAATTCTATCAATCGTTTTATATTTACTTCTAGTAAAATGAATTAGGTATCAAAATTTTCTAAGATTTTTTTTAATGGCCATATGACATTTGTTGTCGTCTTCATTTTGTTTATGCGTTGGAGCTTTACTGCGTGAACACTTGAGTCCCTGAAGAAAATTTTTCCATTTTCTCTTTAATTAGTGATCGTTTTTCTTTTTTTCAGGCATTTCTCTGTTGTGTTGCGTTGATTAAAAATTTTAAGCGGGTTGCTTCAATGAAAATTTTTCTTGGTTGATTTTAGCCTTATTAGCCTCATCAATTTTTCACAAAATTTACAGCAAATTATTAAATCTTTTATTACCGACCTTTTTTCTTTCTTTTTATTGAAGCTGTATTCATCCAATGTAGAACCTTTTTGATTTTCTATATTGGTTGGATGTTCTTTTAGTCATCCTATTAATATCTTTCAAGGGTATCTGTTTTTTGATAAGAAAAGTTATATAACTTAGTAAGCCTGATAAGTAAAATTCCCATTGCCCTGTACTAGACCATTCGTATTTGAACATTTATCCAGGTCTTGGTCATCTCAATGCATTGGGAAAGAAAGCGAATTGGTTCTATCAAGACCTTTACTTTCGATTTTAGTTTCGTAAAAATAATGAATTCTCCAACTGTGCTACTTTTTTCGCCAGCGATCAAATGACTTGTCTTTTGGGCTATTGCTGCGTATGTTTGTATCTCTTGGTTACTACGGGTATTTAGGTAAAATTTTAGGATTCTATTTTTAATTCAAAGCCCTTTCTAGTTAGGGAATTTCTCTGTTGCTTCGCAGTAATTCGAAATTGTGAGCTTTTTCGAAATCGTGAGCATTTCTCTTCAATGGTTCCTTTTTCTTGTTGCTAGCATTATTACCTTCGTTCTTAATTGAACGAGTGGTACAGTAAATAAATATTCTTTTTTTCACATTGTGATACTTCGCTTTAACTGTTATTTTTGCCGAATGTATTTAGTAAAAAGTCCTTTTGGTTTCTGGTAATGGATGAATTTACCTTCACTGACCCTGTAAATATACCTTCCTATAGTATTTGAACCTTTATGCAAATATGCATATTTAACTAGAAATTATACCCTAATCAAGCATAATAAAACAGAGAGAAGGGAATAATGTTTATTGCTTTCAGCCAAGAAATACCTAGTTTTTGATTCATTGCACTCTAGTAGTATCAAAGTAGGAGTGTGCAGAGTTAAGTGTTTATGGCTGGTTTCTTATTTTTGTTTTTTGCCAAAGAATAGTTACGTCTTGTTTTATTTTTTATGCTCGTTGTGCTTCTGACCAAGGTTGGTTTCCTGTACGCTACACTTTGTTTAAGCTTTTTTTGGATTGGAAACTAGACTTAGTTGTTACATTCCTCGTTTAGTTCAGATTTTCTTTGGAGTTTACAAATTTTTGCTTCTTTTGTGTTGTTTCGAGAATTTAAGTGATTCGTTTGAATGGTAACCTTCTGGTGTCATAAGTGTAAGGCGCAAGCATGTACGAGAACAAGTCGTTGCAACAGTAGAGCAATCTGACACTATTGACATTTTCATTTCTTTGTTTTTTACTGCTTTCATTGTTGTTTTCAAGGATTGTCCCTCCTTTGTACTACTTTTCCTCCAATGAGAAAAAAAATATTTTTTCATCTGTATTTCAATGTGGTTTAGTTACTAAATTTAGTTTCATCAAAAGTATTGTATTTTTTTCTCTCTGAGCAGTTTGCTGTAACATTTTTACTTCGTTTCACACGGTCGACAAATATCTGCAGGACGAGAACAGGTTCAAGGTACTGATGATGTAAGGAACATATGGAAATTCTTCAATGTATTCTCAAGTTTCTATTTCTTTATATACTTATTATTCTATGGCTTCCTTGTAAAATTGGTATTTGTGTTGTTCCTTTAATAAACTTTGAAACAAGTGTATCCCTTATAATACAAAAATTGCCTTTTCCCCTTTGATATATTGCATAAACTTCTCTTCAATACCGTTTCATAATGCCAATATAGTTGAACTGAAACTGAATTGCTGAAATCTTTCTTGTGTGATATTTTTCTCTTATATTTGTATTTGAGGTATATTGCATAAATACTTGGAAGAGAATAGAGAAAGTCTATATTTTGCTTTTAACTGGTGATTGTCCTTTTTTTGTTGAGGCGTTTTTCTGTACCCAATAATAATTCCTCAGTAAAACCTGAATAAGAAAGAAAAATGCCCACTCCCTTCTGCCAGCCTACTCATATTTTACAATTTACTGCAATTTTTCTCTTAATTGCATTTTAAACGAAGGTTTCTCAATTCTATCAAGCCTCTTTTTTTTCCTTTAGTCTAGTATAATGAGTCGCAAATTTTACTGAGTGTTTGGTGGCGTTTTGGAGACTTTTCTTGTGGGTTATTTTTCCATTATATTTGTATTTGAAATATATTGCATGAACACTTGGAAACGATAGGAAAAAGATTTGATTTTGCTTTTAACTTATGATTGTCCTTCATTTGTTTTTAGGCATTTTCATGTCGTGTTGCGTTGGTTTAAAATTTGAAGTGGTTTGTTTGATTGAATTTTTTTTGGGACGATTGTTGCCTTGAAACTGTCGTCTTTCATTGATTTTGTTGCGGAGCTATTTATATTGGATTTTTTTATTGTTTTTTACTTATTCTTGTTAACCGGTATCCATTTTATGAAGGATCCTTTTGCTTTGTTCTGATGGATGAATGTTTCTTTTTCTATCCTGTTAGTTTCTTTCTATAGTATGTGACTTTTGTTGGAAGCAGTAAGAAAATTAAAAAAAATTAATCAACCCTGAAAAAAAGTTCCTATTGTCCTGTTCCAGGTCATTTGCATTTGATGATTTATTAGGTTTTCGGAAATCTCGATTCATTGGAGAAAAAAAACGAATTGGTTCTATCAAGACCTTTACTTTTGCTTTTAGTTTCGTAAAAGTAATTAATTCTCAAACTGTGCTACTTGTTTTGCCAGAGATCAAATGACTTGCCATGTGAGCTATTTCTGCGTATGTTTGTATTTGTTGTTTAATACGGGTATTTAGTTAAAATATTAGGATGCTATTTTTAATTCAAAGCTCTTTTGAGTTGAGGAATTTCTCTGTTGCTTTGCAATAATTCGAAATTTTGAGCTGTTTAGAAATTGTGAGCAATTTCTTGAATAGTTGCTTTTTTTTATTGTTAGCATCATTAATTTCGTTCTTGATTGACTCATTGCAACTTAATTGTTTTTTTTCATATTATGATATTTTGCGTTGTGTGGTATTTGTGCTGAATCTAATTGGTGAAGTATCCTTTTGCTTTCTTATATTGGATGAATTTACCTTGAATCACCCTGTTAATATCTTCCAATGGTATTAGAACTTTTTGGTAAGTATGCATATTTAACTTGAAAGTATACCCGAATGAAGTATTATAAAACCAAAATGAGGAAAAAATACTTATTGCTTTCAGCCTGGACGTACCTAGTTTTTCAATTCACTGAGCTCTTGTAGTCTCAAAGTTGGAGTGGGCAGAGTGAATTGTTTATGTCCGGTTTCTTATTATGTTTTTTTGCCAAAGAATAGTTATGTATTGTTTTATTTTTTATGCTTGCTGTGCTACTGACCAAGTTTGGTTTCCTGTCAGCTACATTTTGTTTAAACTTTTTTTGGATTGAAAACTGGAGTTAGTTTTTTACATTCCTTCTTTAGTTCAAATTTTATTAAGAATACACAATTTTTTCTGCTACTTTTGTGTCGTTTTGAGATTCCAGGTGGTTCGTTCATATGGTACCCTTCTGGTGACGTTAGCCTAAGGTGCAAACAATGTACGCGAACAAGTCGTCGCAAAATTAGAACAATTTGCCACTATGTAACATTTTCATTTCTTTGTATTTTGCTGCTTTCATTGTTGTTTTCATGGATTGTCACTCCCTTTTACTACTTTTCTTCCAATGAGAAAGAAAAACATTTTTTCTTCTGTATTTCTATGTGATATAGTTACTAAATTCCCTTTCATCAAAGGTATTGTATTATTTTTCTCTTATAGCAGATTGCTGTAACTTTTTTACTTCGTTTCACACGGTTGAGAAATATCTGCCTGATGAGGACAGATTCATGGTACCGATGATGTAAAGAACAAGTGGTACATAAAAATTTCTCAATATATTCTCAAGTTTTTATTTCTCTAAAGGTTTTTTCTATGGCTTTTTTCTAAAACTGGCTTTGGTATTGCTACTTTAGTAAACCGTATAAAGAAAGTCCTAAACTGGTAATGCCAAAATTGCCTATTCCCCTTTGATATATTGCAAAAAAACTTCTCTTCAATACCGTTTCATAATGCGAATGCAATAGAACTGAAAATGAAATGATGAAATCTTTTTCTTTTTTTAACTGCTGTCACAAGTTTTGGAATTTTTTTAAATTTTTATTCCTTGGTGACATAGTAGCTTTTTCGTTGAATTTGTCTTTTCATATAGGTACTACATTGTAGCTATGGTGTTCTTTGTTTATTGATTCTTCTTATTCAGATCGCTGCTGTCATCAGTTCATACATAATAATAAGCTTTGAATATGGATAATTTCGAAACTTTTGTTTCAATGGTTTCGCCAAGATCTTCATGGTTGAACCTTACCTTGTTAGAATCGTTTTTAGAAATTTGTCTTATATAGCAAAATTCTAAGTATTGTTATTTGGTCATTTTATTGTATTCTACGGTGCAATGCTATTGAAAATTTAACCATTTGGTAGAGTATCTTTTGCTTTTGAACTATCTAGAGGTAATACTTGTTTCATTATGTGAGTATCCTTACTTGAAATATAGTGTCGGTGTACATATTTAGCAAAAATTAAACAAGGCTTATGCTATTCTTGGATCCTTAAAAACAGAGTTTTATGTTTGGTTAGAAACTTTTTGAGCATTTTTTTATCTATTCTCAACAATGTCAAACTCCAAATATCACTTTGTTGGCTTTTCATGTGCGTCCTCTTTTGTCATAGATTCTTGTTCTATTGTTAATTTATCACAATGACTGAATTACAAGATTCAATCGTCGTTTAGGCTCTTTGTTCACATTTTAGAAAGTTCACTTGTTTGATCACTTCTCTTCTTGTACTACTGTCTGTTTTCCTTTTGTGTTTTCTGTCTTATAACCCTTCGATGTGTAATGAAGCTTTTCTATGTTCTATTTCACCTATAGTACTAAACTGATCGAGGTGAGGATACATCGATTTTTTTATATGCAGATTTGTTCTACTTTTCTTGTTACTAAATTTCGCATTGTCACCTACTGTCTACCCCTGAGAACAACTGGGAATACTGATGCCATAAAGGACAAATAATGTATTCAAATTCTTCAATTTTTTCACTTGGGTCGACCTCACTGAATTCTTTCTTTTTTCATAGACTCTATTCGAGACGATATTTTTATTGCTCTTCTAATGAACCGTAGATAATTTCAGAAAAACAATTTTTCTTTATTTGAAACCACGCGAATTTTCATTCCTTTTTCTAAAATGCATGTGTTTTTCGCAATTCACTAGATCGTTGTAAAGGAATCTAGTAGAGTATAAAATTAAGTGGTTTAGATTCGGTTAAATACTTTTGAAATTGTGTCAACATTCTTGAAGATTTCTGTGATTTTGCTAATTTAGCTCGAGTGACAAAATAATTCTTCCTATGAAATCTTTTTGGAATCACCCCCACAGTTGTATTTGTATTGTATGTAAGCGATATCCAATTGTCCCATTTCTTTCATTTTTATTAGATTTTTAATTTTTTGGGGGGAGCTGAGCAATTTGGTTTTGAATTTGATATATTGCGAAATCTAAATCTGGTAATTTTTACAGCTAACGTATTGCATGGCTTGTTTCACTATAGTCGTTTTCGATATTGAAAAGCGACAGTTTTTCGAAAAGTAGAATCTTGCAACTGTTGGTTGCTACTATGTGGTATCTTCTATCAGACACCTTTTTTGTGAAAAAAATTTTTTTGCTTTCTTATGGTAACTGGATCCATTTTGTTCTATTTTATGTTGATCGGCATAATATTATACACAAATTGTACTGTTGATATATATATAATGAAGACAAAGCAAGCCACGCCTTTGCCATAAAAAGGCCTCAAATGAATTGAACCGTTAGCAATCCAGCCACAAAAGTTCAACGTTTGTCTGTAGCATCTTCGATATTATATGCTTTATGTCAGTTTGACTATGCTTTGAATGACAACTTGTAGAGAAACATATCTCTCAAAAGCACTTTTCCTCCATGAGTTTGTTGCATTTTGATTCTTGTTCTTTGAAATCATCGTGTTGTTTTTGTTTTTCTCCTTAAATATATAAAATTTCCTTTGAGTATTTCAATTTGACATAAGTAATGGATTGTTTCCGACTGAGAATATAATAGGTTTTTCGTTGAACATGCATTTTGGACACTTCTTCTTACTATCTTTTGCATTATCGATCAATGTCCGTTGAAGAAAACAATTAGAGATATACTTATTCAATAAAGACAAATAGTATATGAGAATTCTTCAACTTTCTAGAGATTCTATTTCTCTTGTTGTCCTTCTATTCTCTATAGGTTATTTTCAAAGTCGGTATCTGTATCGTTCATTTACTAGTCTATAAGTGTACCAGAGAAAGAAACGTTACAACGCTCTAATAAAAAAAGAATTGTCTAATATCCTCTGACATACGTCATGCGCTTTCCTTCAATGAATTATGTTCTCGTGAAACCAACGTTATAAAGCAAAGAATTATTTAACGATTCACATATTTTGACTTACCTTGTTACTTTCATATTTTGTAGTTTTGAAGTTTTGTTTTGTTTGTTGATCCATTCGTGGCAATTCATCGTCGCCTATGAAATCTTCATCCCCTAACATACTCGTGCACTTGTACCGCTTTTGACTGACCATGAATTTTCTCTAGTACCTGCTTTGGGGAAACGTTTTCATTTGGTTGTGCCTAACATAATTCACTATGTATTTGAAATGTTGCTAAACTAAATTGGCTCCGTTTCTTGCATCTCCCGTATCAGAGCCCTTTTCGATTCACTGACAGTGGTTTGAAAAGTACAACCTTGTTTTGCCTTATGGTTTCTTTGTACTGTCTTATCTTTCACTTAGCAATTTGGCAAAACAGTTTTTACTTTCTTGGGATCATTGTATACTCCTTATTTTATTCTGTGAGTATCTCGTATACTATAATGCTGCTTTGTTGATGGTATACATATTGACCCAAAAGTAAGCCAAACCATAAATATGAAATAAAAAAAGCCTTCAACTGAACGAAACAGTTAACAATGACGACGTAAATGTTCCATCATGTCTACTGTTCTTCCTCTTTCTTCTTGTTTTATATCTACCTGGTCTATACTTTGCGCTATAACTATTAGAAAATTATATCACTGAGTGGCATTTTTCATTATTGGTCATATTGTACTCTCACTCTTTTTCTCTACAATCAATTTCTCCTTCCTTGCTCTCTTAGCTTTTAATACTTTTTTAGTCTTTTACTATGCATTGCATAACATTTTGGCTTCTTTCTAGCTCTTTTCTCTAGAATTTTCTATTTGGAACTCTTTGTTTGGGAACACCTCCAATCGAAATTCAATTTCTTCCATGATTTCCATAAGAACTTTCAATGCGTTTTGCTTTTCATACTTATCTAGCGTCCAAAACGATACTTGGTCAATCGAAATCAAAAGAATGTGTTGTACAGAGGCACAAATTCATTTCTATGCTTTAATAGGAAGCAAGAGCAAGATTGAGACTAGATGTCTATGTTAGTGACACAACTTGAAATACTGTGACACTTGAGAAGTTGCAGGAGAAGCTCTACTTGTAAATACTCTAGTGTACTTGCAAGCTGGCTCAAGAATTTCAAACTATATCATGTATGCAAAAATGCATCATAGAGATTTTGAATCAATCGTTGGTCTTTCCTCAACTTTTCCAGAGGACAATGGACTATGAAAGAAGAGTTTACTAAGTTCTATTTTTTATTGCTTCATTTCTGTTGATTTCGACCCACCACTAGTTATTTTTATATTTACAAATAAATAGCACTCTGGCCATTTTTAGAAAATTGGAGCTTACTCTTGGCTAATCGTGAAAAAGTTCATATGAAACAAGAAAACGCAAATTAGTATATACAAACCAATTTCTACAACTTCTTTCCACAAATATCCGCTTTAAAAAAATTTCGAAAAATTTTTGAATTTTGTCGAGAATTGACTACGTAGAACAAAACACAGCCCATGACCGCCAAAAGTCAATAGAGGAAAGTGAGGGGAAATGAATCAATGAACCCTCATGTGAACTCAAATAACTTCTTACTAGATTTCCCAACGACCCAGCTTGGATCCTAATTCAACCTAGTAAAATCTACAATGCAGCAAGGTTTTCAATTGCAAAATAACTACCAAGCTTCTATCTGTTAACTGCTACAAATGTTTTCATAGACATTACTTTCTAATTAAGTCGCTTGTAAAGAGCTGAGGTTTCTTTAAAAAAATTGCACTTCTTCCTATTGAGTGTAAATAGTTTTTGAATATGTCGTTTTCAGGTACTATATCAGTTGTTTTTCTGTTAATTTTTTTCTCTTTCACATCACAGTGTAATTGGAAATGATTTCAGCATTGTGCAATATAGACAAATTTATAATTTTAATGTATTTCATTCCGAACTTTTTGGTATGGTCCGTTTTTATATGTTTTCCTAGTTGTTTTAATTCGCCACTGGGTTACATAAAAATTCGTAGACTTTTTCTTCCTCTAGATATCCTATAATTTAGCAAATTGATTTTGTTTAGCCTGGTTTTGGCCGAGTAGTTTGCTTTTGAACTGATATTGTTGTTACCAGAGATTTTTGGTCTTCCTTTTCTCCTTTCAAATGAATTTTATATGGGAAACTCTCACAAGTACATGTTGTCTTTAATAAGTTTCCGTGACACATGTTTTCAACACAATGAAGGCTTCTCATGTCACTTGTCTTGCATCTCTGTTTATTGTTTTGATCGATATTGGGTTGTTTGAAACTTTTCTTTTAAACTCTGGTCTCACAAGCAGCTTTTTGTAGTTGTTCTTCATAAACTATGTTTTCTTAGGGAGCGATATGAGAATTTACTTTTTTGGTCGTTAGGTGATAGCTATACTGCATTGGACACTGCTCTGTCAACCATGAATAATTCCGATCGATTGATTAGTAAAGCTTGGATGGTCAATTCTAGTCTTTATCATGTTTTAAGAATTTGTGTCGGTTCTTTGGAGCCTCTCTGTTGACACTTTTGTGATTGATAGTGGCTAACGTTGCGTTTGTCTCCCCTCCTGGATTGGATTAAAATATATGCAAATTGCCAAAATTCAATTTCTTTGCTATTTATCAATAGTATTTTCCTTTTACAATGAGTACTTTGTTGTATGCATATTACAGTTGATGTTTGTCTTATTTTGTTGGCTAAACGTCTTTCTTGCTTCCGTATAAATGATGAGGCAATTTGTCAATTACGGAAAGTAGTGTCATGTGTATTTTTTTATTATCAATTGAATAGAGCAATACATTGCCATTCAGACATTTACATTATGACAAACCAATTGTTGAGTAGATTTCTTCTTGTATACGTGACTAATCACGAAATTCAGCGTATATTTATTCATTGACTCTAGATTTCTACGTGAGTAAAATTTTAGCAATGGCTTCCACCAGTATGAGGATCGATCGTTCAAGTAAAAAAGGGTATCAAAAATAAAATATTCATTTCTCGCTCCATTTTGCTTGATAGCCTAGGAAGATCCTGGAATATCTTGTGCATATATAGGAATGTTGCTTAGTCGAAAAAATTCAATCTGCCAAAAGAATCGCTGCTTAAAATGCAGACCGCTGAACAATGACTTTATGAATTCGTCTCTAGTAGTCAGTTTGTATACTTTGTGCTTCTCAGCCTTACTGATTATGATTGATAGTAGTTGTGTTTTATATAGCTGAATGCGCTTTCCCACAAAAAAGACAGGGTTATTGAACTGCCAACAAGGATACTATTCAAACAGTATCTTTTCTAAAACAGTGTCGTTTTTTCCCAAGTCTTGAGTTTGAGCATATGTAACGTGTGGTCTTGGCCACTTCTGCATCCTTCAAGTGACCACGTCAAGTAGCCTAGCAAACAACGACGTAAAGAGGCAAAGTCGGTGGACAAACTCTGTTCACGTCCTTTATCGAAACAGGGACTCACAGTTGAACTGCGCAGTTCAGTTGCCACGAGCCAATCTCCCCTCTCCACTTGGACAATAGATTCTCAATAGACAAAGACTGACAATGACAAGAATCTTTTTTGTGAAGAACCAAAGATAATCCAATCAGAATATACTCCGATTGTTCCAAACGATCTTGGTAATTGTTCCACAAGAGAGAGTCCTCCTCTGTTGTTCACAGGACAACAGTTCAATTCAACTTCAAAAACCAGCTTACATTACAAGATTGTATCGCCGCAAGGGTTCAGCCTCAAAGACTATTTGGAGCCTTTGTGCCGACTGGTTCCCCAATAATCCGCAAGGTCACTGTCTTAAAAGAGTCAAGGAATTAAGATTCACAATTCTCGAACAGTACCTACGTTGCATTCGACAGGAACTTGGAAGCGACTTTGAGGTTCAAGCCAAGTCGTTGACAGGAAACGACCAAAACAAACTGGGCCTTGGTTGGTATTTCAAAAAGTGCAAAGTCATAAAACTTCAAAGTTTTTTTCGTACTAAAAAGTTCTCCTCTAAATTCAACTCTACTTGTATTTTCATAAAAGGGAACAATTTTATCCACTTCAAAACAGGTGGTAACACAGCAACTACAGCCAAAGTTGTGTTAGCTAAGCAAAACAATCACAAAAGGAAGATTGGGCAAAGTGACGTTGAAGAGCTCTTCGAGTACCGTCAAAAGTGCACACGCCATATAGTCTCATATGTACCTAGTGAAAACTTTCCAAGGGAACCTTCCACTCAAAGGTTTACCTAGAATACTATTGATTCTCTAACGTTGCACTATTTGAAGAGAACCGTTGTGCTAGAAAAGGTGTCGGCATACCTGCGAGAGAAAAGCCCGTCAGTGCAGTGAGATAAACTCACCTTTGTTACTTACCTTGGAGATTTACTGGTTTCAAGCTGATTTGGAGAACACTGAGCTTTATTTGATAGGAATCATTTCAAGAAGAAGAGCGTGTTCCCATAACTTGGAACGATTGGGTGTGTAGTCGCCAAGTTGTCATAGAGAAATTTCGGCAAGTAGAGTGAACACTTGTGCTGATAAATGTCTATCTGACCTGTTTGCAGCTTGAAAGATTGTGAATTCTGTGCTACAAGTATCAACTACCTTTTAGACTTTTGCAGATTTGAGTTTATACACTCTGGTCGAGTATTTCAATCATCAACAAAACGTTTAAGTACACGTTGGAAGTGACACATATATATAATTTGTATTTTGCCTACAAGTATGTTGATAGAGTCCAGTCAATTTTCTCAATTTGCTTGAATACATAGACCAAGTGTCGCATATTCTATTTTTGTATAATTGTATTGCGAAAATAAAGAATCAGTTGTTGACTCTCTATTTTGTATAAAAGCTACATATGAAAACTATTCATATAGCATAGCGTCACGACTCACGTAGTAAGTATCGTTGCAAGAACCTTGCCTTGTTTGTCCCTTGACAACAACAGTCACCAGCTCAGACCTTTGGCACATTTCCTCTTATGCATTTAAAACAGAGCAAACTTTCAAAAACTTTGTGTTTCAAAAAAGTCGACAATCTACCACGGAAAATTCTGCAAACACTAAAGCACTCCAAAGTTGGAGAAACATAACCAAGATGTCAAGGGTGGCTTTCCAAGACAAAGAATTGCCTGCACTAGTAAACCAACATAGAAAAGCAAAAAGGGAAGGAAGCAGCAACTCAATCAGAAACTCTTCAACCATACCTAGGGTACTTGAACACGCTATAAAGCTAGTACCGGAACTGACTCTTTAGTTCCCTCGGAGTCTCTCTGATAAACAACCTAGATGCATTTACAACAGTTTCGTTAAAACCCCACTCTCATAAAAACGTCCAAAGTTGGCTAGTCTCCACATATATTCTAAAACACAACGCCAAGACCCAAACTTGGAAAAAACCTGTTGTAAACAATTTGGAAACATATAAACTGGTCAAGAACTCAAACATTCATAAAGCTTTATCCAATTCCCAGTCAACTAGTTCATATAGAGCAACTTTGGTGATTGCTTCAAGTAGGTCAACGGAAGGTTGAAAGCTGCCATCATCACTCCCCTTCCAGAAAAGGTGATTTGGGCAAGTCGGTTGTGTTCTCAACAGCTTCCTTGTGAGCCTGCTGGAGACTTGTTATCTTGAGAGGAAAGGATTACCAAAGGGGAATAAACAAAAGATTGCTGAATTGCAAAGAATAATAAGTTGAAACCCACTGGCAGTTCAATTGACCGTTGTAGTTGCTGACTATGAAGCTATAAGGTTTCATTACCAACTCATAGGACCTCAAGTGTGTGCAATGTTTGCTCCTTTTTTCTGTATACAAGAGTTGGAACTACGGTAAGAGTGGAATAATTAAAGTACCTTTTGCTGAACGACTTTTCAAAAGGGGAAAAGTGACGTTGGCAGATCCCAACTAGGGATAGAGTGCAGCTTGCTGCGCAACTTTTGAAAACAGGGCACCGTTCTCAACCCAATTTCTTTCTTTTAACAACAAAAGCGAAACGATTTGACCTGTTACAAGTTAATTGTACACTGATTGTTAAAGTGTTGTATGTAAAGGAGCTGATAGAGTATTTACCTTTGTAGGATTACAATAGTCACTCTTTTACTTTACCAGACATGGTCTACGAATATCTAAAAAGGCTTTGAATCTTGCTTTTATACTGGAAAATGCTGTGAGCTTTTCTATTTATTTACACTCAACAACCAAGCAACAAAAATAGTTCGATGATTACTGTATACAAAATGGGTGAAGTTTTGTCAATTTTGAATTTCGTGTGGCGGGATGTTCCTCTTTCCTCCCCAGTTGGATAAGAAACTCTAAATGGTGGTAAACTGACAAATAAAGGCACTAGTTATGTGAACAAGATAAGAATCAGCTCACTATCTACTCCGAGTGGTACAAAAGACCTTGATAAGTGTGACACAAAGGAGGATTCACAGCAACAATTCATAAGACTTTACTTTGTAGTATACTTGTACTTGAAAGACCAAGTTACACTACAAGACTGTATAGGAGCAGGGGTTCAAACTTAAAAATAATTGGGAACTTTTTATGCCCACTCTTTGCACAGTACTCTACATAGTGAAAAGAGCCTTTAAACTTACCAGAAAATAAGCTTCAAGTCACTGAAAGTTTACGACCAATAATAGCAGGTCTTGGATGGCAAAGTTTGGTCTTGAAAAGTTTTCTCGTTGGAACCCACTGTTTGATGCTCTAGGCATTACTGTCGAAATTTTTCGTTTCGCTTTCAGGCAATATCATTCCATTGAAGCGGAATTATTTTACTTTGTTCACTGAATCTTGCATCTTTACACTTCACAATACTACTCTCTAACAAAATGGATTGAGTAAATAAGTAGTTTCTTTTGTGCTTCGATTCTTTGCTTGAATGGTTCTTGTGATTCAAAACTCATCTGTCTATGGTCCCAATTTTACTATATTTGTATCCATTTGGACAATTATATCGGACCAATTTGAGTCGCAACCGAATTCTTCTTTATAAGGATGTTTCGAATCCATTCTACATCGAAAAACTTTTAAAATTGTAGATTGCGAAATTCATTCGAGTTGGAACATTTCTGTGAACTCCAAGTATACTATAATTATTTCTCGTTGATGACACTAAAATGTCCTATGATGAAGGTAATGATGGCTATTACACTGGTAGTCTTTTTGAATTCTCCAAAAATGAACTTTGAATTTTGAAAGAAAGTTTTTGAGTCTCTTTTTATCTATTCTCAACAGTGTCAAACTTAGAATCACCTTGTCGGCTTCACAATATGTACTCTTATAACTTTCTTGTTCATTTTTTATTCTTTAAGAGTAATTGAATTAAGAGATTCACTCATCAGGTAGACTATTTTGTTCATATGTTAGAAAAAGTTGATTTTTTGTTCTTCTTTTTTTCGGTATTGCTATTTTTCTTCCTTTTGTGTTAAGAAATAAAGTTGGACTATAGTTTGGATTCAATTCTCACTCAATTGCTTCTCCTTGTATCACATTTGCATGGTTATTTCTATTTTTTAATTGCATGACTTTTGATGTTCCGTGCTACTTGAGTAACTGTTATTATTGGAATAAAAATGAATCTATTTTCGTTCTGTTCCATACTCTCTTAGATACTGCAACGTTTCAAGTTTTGCTAAAAAATTTTAAAACGAGAAAAGTTTCAATGACACGTGAAAGAGAATGAAAGGAAACGCTTGACAGATTGTCTCTTGAGTATAAATGGTTCTAAAAACCAATAACTTTTTTTATACTCCTTGATCTTCTGAATAAAATTTATCAATCAACAGAATAATTCAAGTAAATTCTTTTTGAGTAGTAACTGATTGAACGAGTTATCTTTCTTTTATCATGTTCATTTCTTTGCAAACAATCTTTGCATATCGCGAATATCGATAAAACAACTAAAATGAAAAGATAGAACTTGTGTGATTGACAAAACTCAATGAATCCTTGTTTGCAAATTAAGGTTCAAACTATTTGCCAAAGCAGCTTTAAACATGGATATATTCTCTAACTTTGACATATATTTGGACAAGCTTGTTCATTTCATCCCCCAATCATTCAATCCTTTACTAGACAAATTGTTTCGAATTGTATATTTTTTTGGGATCTCTGCACTTTTCAATTCAATAGACTCTCGGTCTATCTTGCCATAGTGATCAAGGTTTGTTTTCGTGGAGAATATTTCTTCCTTTACTTTTGGGTTTTGAAAATACCTTGGATATTTACCCAACGATCAACTTGGTCGCGTTTATGTTTTCGAAAACCTCTAAAGTAATCCTAACCATAAGTATGTATATACAACTCCTTTAGGTTAAAGGGTGCCGATAATATTGCGACTATTTCAAAATCATCCTCTTTTAGACTCTTTTTATCTATAGAACAAAGCATGATTAAAGCTACTGTAATTCTTTCTAAAAAGCTCCCTCTTTCCAATGAGAGTCATCCTCCCCTTTGATAAAATTCATTCTTGAATTCTGATGTTGGGTGGTCAACCGTAGAACCAACTCTTGAACCCTTTTTGCTTTCTTCACGTACCAATCACAGGTAAAGGAAACAAAGAAACAAGCAAAGATGTTTAAAAGACTTTTGTGAAAAAATTTGGTTCACTTGAATGTTGTATAGAATGGTACAAACTCTTTGAATTCACGGCTGTAGTTGTCAAGTGTTGGGTGTTCTCTTTTCTCCCCTTGGACAAGAGTCTGTTTTACAAACTGACAACGAAAAGAGTCTTTTATGTGCTGTTGAACATACAGGAGTCAACTTTCAATACTGCAAAAGACCTTGATGCTTGTGGTAGTAGAAACAAGAAGATATTCTCAACCACAGTTTATATGACACCACTCTCTAGTACAATCCTGTAAGAAAAAAAAGTACCACTTGAAAGCATCTGCAAGGAACAAGTATTCAAAGACAGTTTGGAGTCTTTTTACTGTTGCTTTTTCCACACTACTATGCACATAGTCGATGCCTTGTTGATACAGACCACAAGCTAAAGATCACAAGATCTTAAAGATAATTTATATTGCAAAGGACATAAATGGAAACTGAAAATCAATCTAAAAGTCCATTGCTACTCAAGTTTCATACCCAGTGGTTGCAAAACTTAAGA
This sequence comes from Galdieria partita, assembly GCA_025991245.1. Classification (NCBI taxonomy): domain Eukaryota; phylum Rhodophyta; class Bangiophyceae; order Galdieriales; family Galdieriaceae; genus Galdieria; species Galdieria partita. The sequence goes on from BQMJ01000037.1 coordinate 17,470, forward strand.
ACAAAACAAACCCAGGTTTCATACAATATTC